>JAXHKN010000032.1:0-86677 GCA_038407165.1 Ceratocystis variospora | reverse complement strand
GTACTTAAAACCAGGACCGCCCCCCCCCCCCCCCCCCGTGAAAGCACAAATCAGACTAAATACCGTCACTCAAATTAATAATAATACGAAAGGAAGACTAAAAACAAGGTAAGAGAAAAGACGTCGTCGGGTTGACAAGGTACAGGAATAACGGTCAAGCAAGGGAAAGGGCATTCACTAGTAGAAGCATCTCAATAACAGTCCACAAAAAAGCAGGACCGTCACAAGCAACGAAACATCAAAAAGACCCGGTCAAGCAAGAATAGAAAAGGGAGACATACTACCGAGAGCCGCAGAAGATATCTAAATCACCCTCCTTTTTATCCGTCATGTAACAGTTCTCCCTGAATAAACATAGAGGAATAGAGACTGAAAAAGAAAAAGAAAAACACAACGCAAGATATCGCACCACATAGAAAGAATGAAGTATGGAGAGAAAAAAAAGGATTATGGTATGAACAAAGACAAGTGACGCGAGAAGAGGATATTGGGGATGGAGAGACGTGAAGAAAAATAAGAGGGGAAAGTAAGGTCATCCAAGAGACTAAAGAAAATAAGGCAGCTCAGCACCAGCACTCAGCAGTAGGTAACAATGTTGGCGGCGTAATTAATTTAAACGTCCTCCTCAAGGGGGGCCTCCTCCTCGTACTCCTCCTCCTCCTCATCAATACCAGCATCCTGGTACTGCTGGTACTCGGAAACGAGATCATTCATGTTGGACTCGGCCTCAGTGAACTCCATCTCGTCCATACCCTCACCAGTGTACCAATGCAAGAAAGCCTTGCGACGGAACATGGCAGTGAACTGCTCGCCAATGCGCTTGAACAACTCCTGGATGGCAGTCGAGTTACCAACAAAGGTCGATGACATCTTGAGGCCACGAGGAGGAATAGAGCACAGAGCAGTCTGGACGTTGTTGGGGATCCACTCGACGAAGTAGGACGAGTTCTTGTTCTGGACGTTGCGCATCTGGTCCTCAACCTCCTTCATGGCAACCTTACCACGGCTGTTAAGTAGAAAAGAAAAAGAAAAGGGTTAGCAAAGGTTTATTAGAAACGCCACAGTTGCATAAGCAGCGGATCGGGGTACATGTGCAAAGAAAACAGTAATGGGCTAATCTTTCAAAAGGGTATACGTACAAGATGGCAGAGCAGGTCAGGTAGCGGCCGTTGCGGAAGTCGGAAGCAGCCATCATGTTCTTGGGGTCGAACATCTGCTGGGTAAGCTCGGGGACGCTCACAGCGCGGAAAGAGTGGGCGCCGCGGCTGGTCAGGGGAGCAAAGCCAACCATGAAGAAGTGCAGACGGGGGAAAGGAACCATGTTGACAGCCAGTTTGCGCAGGTCAGAGTTCAGCTGGCCAGGGAAACGCAGGCAGGTAGTGACACCGGACATGACAGCCGAGACCAGGTGGTTCAGGTCACCGTAGGAGGGGTTAGACAGCTTGAGGGTACGCATGCAAATATCGTACAGAGCCTCGTTATCAATGCAGAAGGTCTCATCCGAGTTTTCAACCAGCTGGTGAACCGACAGGGTGGCGTTGTAGGGCTCGACAACGGTGTCGGAAACCTTGGGTGAGGGGACGACAGAAAAGGTGGCCATCATGCGATCGGGGAACTCCTCGCGGATCTTGGAGATCAGCAGAGTACCCATACCGGCACCGGTACCACCACCCAGGGAGTGGGTGATCTGGAAACCCTGGAGACTGTCACAGCCCTCGGCCTCGCGACGAACGACATCAAGAACCTGGTCGACAAGCTCAGCACCTTCGGTGTAGTGACCCTTGGCCCAGTTGTTTCCGGCACCGGACTGACCGAAGATGAAGTTGTCGGGACGGAACAACTGACCAAAGGGACCGGCACGAACAGCGTCCATGGTTCCGGGCTCCAAATCGACAAGGACAGCGCGGGGAACATACTTGTTACCGGAAGCCTGTATTCAATGAGAAAAGTGAGTTAGTGACGAGAAAGAACAGAAGCAACAAGCTAACGAAGCAACAGGCAAAGCTGGGCTACAAATCCAATAATGCAGAATATGCAAAGCTCAGACGCTCTTCTGTCACGCAACGTTTCACCAAGTCCGAAGCAATACTACTCGTGCTATGTATTGGCGGCTGAAAGACAGTGTAACCAGGGGAGGGTAGACAAAAACGTACCTCGTTGAAGTAGACGTTCATGCGCTCCAGTTGAAGCTCCGAAGTACCGTTGTACCTGTCATTGTGGAAAAAAAGAATAGTCAGTACATTACAGGGGATATCAGATGGGATGGCCAATGATATTCAGGGGCCATGGCAAGCAGGTCAACAGGATATTTGGCTATTAAAAAAGCCGATACCTTGCAGACCAATTCCAGGGATAGATATCTGGCCAGGCTGGGAAAATTGGGTTTGATGGGAAAGATAAAAACATACACGCCATTGCTGTCAAGGCCGTGCTCGCCGGAGATGGTTTGCCTAGAGGTAACATGTTAGTCTCTCTTAGTCAAATGGACGGTAGGCATATTATTGTTGATGCATATTCTGCTGAAGGCGACTAGCTAGAAAAAAAGCATCAGGCTAGGGTTGTAGCCGACTAAGCAGACTATGCACACATAAGCGGAGTGGTAGAGGCTAACGCACCAAAAGGCGGCACCAATCTGGTTACCCTGTTGAGAAAAACACGTCAGCTCAGTTCTTGAATAGACCGACTCATATGAGCAGAGTCTGAGTAATTGACACACGATAACGATTCGTCGTGATCGAGGGGAGCGAAGGGGATTACTTACGCACTGGCCGGTCTGAAGGTGGACCTATAAACAGAAAGAAAAAACAAAACAACGTTAGTTATCAGAAAAAAAAATCAACGACATTGATGATACGACGGTGATAATCATAGTCGTAGTGATGTATTGAACCAAGCCGATCGCGGTGCTGTAGTAGTGGGTTGTGGTGATGATGATGGTCGCGGGGTATTGGAAGGTAGACGAGGCTCATGGATAGCTTTGCCATTTTGGACAGCGTAGCAAAGCAAAACACCCGCTCGTCGATAAGCACGCAGACAACCAAGTGAAGAATTGTGAGGCAGTGATTACACCAATTGGCCGTATCGACGCAGCGTGATTGGTGTCTGTGCCAATTTATCGACACGAGCGAAGTGGTGGACATAATCGATGGCGAATGATTCGAAACAGCGGATGGCGATGGCGATGGCAGAGGACAAAGCACACAACGATGACAGCTGGACTGAATTGGAAGAGACTTACGATCTCGCGCATGGTGGACTGATTATCTGACTTAATATGGGGATGGGCCTAACAAAAAAGAAGAAAATGCAGGAAAAAAAAAAAAAAAGAGGAAGTCAAGAAAAATAAAAAGAAAAAGTCAAAGCCGGAGGAGGTGAAGAAAAGGAAAGGAAAGGAGAAGAAAAGAAGACGTGGAGAGCTTTCAAAGGACGAGAGAGGGAGGACAAGGCCAAGGTCAGGCCCAAGCCAGGTGCGAAGGAAGTTAGCAAGTAGGGAAGTACCAAGGGGTAAAAAAAAGAATTAATTAATTAATTAATTAAAATACCAAGAGAGATACAAGGTCAAGGTTAGGGGAAACAACAGAGATTAAGACGACAACAAAGAAGGGAAGACCTTTCGTGGAAAGCCCCATGAGAGAAAGGAAAAGAACAAAAAATATACTGGCTGTCTGGCTGTCTGGCTGTCTGTCTGTCTGTCTGTCTGGTCTGTCTGTCTGGTCTGTCTGTCTGGTCTGTCTGTCTGGTCTGTCTGTCTGGTCTGTCTGTCTGGTCTGTCTGTCTATCGTCTATCGTCTATCGTCTATCGTCTGTCGTCTGTCGTCTGCCGTCTATCATCTATCGTCTATCGTCTATCGTCTGTCGTCTGTCGTCTGTGTCTGTCGTCTGTCGTCTGTCTGTCTGTCTGTCTGTCTGTCTGTCTGTCTGTCTGTCTGTCGTCTTTCTGTCCGTCTGCCTGTCTGTTCATGCCTTATGTGTTCCCAAGCTTCTCGCAAAGCTCTGCCTCCATCGTGATCTCCCCTCCACCTAATGCCTTCCACGGTGTACTTGTCGTTCCCATGATACCCCCTCCCCTTGAAAGAACATTAAGGTGACCCAACCCGACAATCTTGCAATCTTGCAATCTTGCCTACCCTCCCCAGCCAATCAGCAATCACATCCCGTAGAGCCAGAAACAGTCAAGAGCAGCGATCATTTTGTTCTCATTTATTTGAGCTGGGCCAGACGCGAAATTGTTTGAACTTTGGTTCCTTTTACTTTCCTTTCTCTTCTTCCTTCTGGGCTGCTGGAAAAGCCTTGCTTTCACCGCCATGAAATCGCCAGCAGGATAGGCTCAATGCTGTACGGGGGGGGAGGGGGGTTGTCTCTCCTTTCACCGGCCCAAGGTCTCACTCACATCTCCTTTCCCCTATTGCCATGCTGTAAGCTTAGCACATTATTCACCGTAGGCTTCGACTTTGGTGGGCTCGCTCCCGCATTTCAGCACCTTGGTCTCTTTTCCACCCTTCAATTTCAGCGCCCCCCTGTAGCCCCATCCGCCCTCCGCCTTCTTCTTTCCCCTCCTTGAACCTCAAGCCCTCTTTTCTTCCCATCAACGTGGCCAGGCCAATTGCCCCACTTTTGATTTTCGCACAACTTCGAGCCTGTGTTAAAAAACAAAGCCCAAAAAGGGGAAAGGAAATAGCCAACACCAATTAGGGTTGTAGGTATTGATTCACCGTATGCTTTTGGTTTCTGCTTTTTCTCGCTGTCTGCATTTGTCTGGCTCATTGTTTTGGTTCCGATAATGGTCGTAATTTAACAGAGAACAAAGAAAACAAGCGATAGCGCCAGTTCAGTGGGTATCGAGCTCACTACTATGCCATGTCGCCCATGGAAACAAAAAAAACCCTAAGCTACAAACATCATTGGCAAATCAATACTGCTCTAGTTACCATGGCTGATTTGCTCTTGTCCCAGATTAGGCGGAGAGGAGCCTTCGCGCTGTGGGGCCCTCTCGTGCTCCAGCCTATCAAACTCCATTTACCTCCTCCTTCCTAAAATGCCCCATTCGCTAACGGGTCACAACAGCAAAACAGCAAAAGCAATAGAGCGCTCCTGCTTTACTCCCTCCTTCAACTCCAGATTACAAGATAACAACAACAACAACAACAACAACAAGGCAAGAAAACGGTTATTGCCTCCTCCTGGCTACTGCCTGTCCACTAGCATAGAAGCAGTGACAAGTGACACGTGCTCGGCCGCGCACCCAGCCAAAACAAACTGCTTCCTAGTCGGCTCTTCCCTGGGTAAATATATCAGCACAGCCAACTTCAGATGAACGAAATGCTACAGCATTTAGCAGCCTAGGGTTAGCATAGCCAGTCCGCTCTCGTCTCATCATCTCTTTCTTTTCATCCTGCTCTAAATACAAGCTTCGCTTTAGCCCGACTAGTTTGTTTAGCTTGGGGCACTTTTTAAATTACAGACTGTCTTGGTAAGGAGTTATGGATAATCGATAAGTGGAGGATGTCTTTTTTAAAGGAGGGGATCCTCGACGATTGCAAGACAACCACAAATAAGGGTTAGGCTCTAATCTTATTAGTAGTTAGTACTCCCTTAAACTCCCCCCTCTTCTCTCTCTCCCTAATGCGCCTGCACCACACCAGCCGCATCAGCCTGTGCGGTGATACGTTTCTTGTACATTTGCACATCGCCATCAAACTTCTCTACCGTTCCACGGTCGCAAACCCACAAGGATGTGCACACTGTCTGCAGCATCGTGACATCGTGAGAAACCATGAGCACACCGCCCTCAAACTTCTGCAACGCCTCTGATAACGCATCCATAGCCTCAATATCTAGATGGTTAGACGGCTCGTCCAGCACCAGGATGTGTGGATTTGTCAATGCTAGACAGGCAAACGCTACACGTGACTTTTGACCACCCGAGAGCAAACCCATCTTTTGCAGGCCTGTCGTGCCTGTGATACCAAAGGCACCCAGCTGGCGACGGTACTCCTCATCGGTGCGGCCATGGTACATTTTGGCCATGAACGACACTGCGCTCATATCTAGATCCAGTGCGTCTACATGGTGCTGTGCAAAGTAGCCCACGCGAAGTCGGGGGTTTTGAGAAATCAAGCCACTTGTGGGCGTTAGCTTGCCAATTAGCAGCTTAAGTACTGTCGTCTTACCCGCGCCGTTGGGCCCCACGATGCCAATGCGTGAGTCGAGCTGCACGTCAAGATCGACATTGCGTAGCAACGGCTTCTCGGGCGTGTAGCCAAATGTAACATCCGTCATTTGGATAATCGGAGGCGTCATCTTCTCCACCTCGGGGAACTTGAACTTGACGCTGTACTCGGCCTCAGGAGGCTCTAGCACTGGCATTCTCTCAAGCTTCTTGATACGCGATTGTGCCTCCGATGACTTGGCTGCATTGTACCGGAACTTGTCAATGAATGCCTGGAGATGCGCCCGCTCGCCCATCTGCTTCTCATACTCTTTCTTGGCCTGCTTCTTGCGTTCTTCCCGCGTGGCATAGAAGCTCTCGAAATTAGCCGATCGGTAGTAGTCAAGCCTTTCTGAGTGTTGGTGGATAATGTCTGTGGCCACCTCGTTGAGGAAGGCCCTGTCGTGAGAGACCACAAGCAGCGTGCTAGGGTAGTTTTGGAGGTAGTTTGACAGGAAGGTGATTGATGGCACATCCAACATGTTGGACGGCTCGTCAAGAAGCAGCAGGTCAGGCTCGCAGAAAAGGGCTCGCGCAAGAGCTAGACGCATACGCCAACCACCGGAAAACGTCTTTGTAGCAAATTGTTGCCTCTCAGCAGAGAAACCAAGACCGGCTAAGATGCTGGCAGCCCGGGACTCAGCCTTGTCTGACTCCATCTCTGCAAGCTTGCTCTGTACGTCTCCTAGACGAGTATCGAGGACCTCACGCTCGCGGTCGAGTTTGGCAGCATCAGCAGACGTATCAGCCATGTTGGCACGTTTGGACTCGAGGTCCGCCAATTTTTCAGTAAGTTCCTGTATGGGTAAAATAGAAAAGAAGGAAGGTTTGGGTTAGTATTATAATATATTGGCCATCATAAAGACAAAAAAGTAAAGGACGGGATAAAAGGAAAACCAAGCTCGGAAGAATCCAGGTCTGAGATTACTTACACCCTGCTCTAGAAGCAGCATTTTGCGCCACACATCGGCGTCCAACACAGCCTGAATAGCTGGCGTGTCGTCTCCAGTGAGCTCCTGCTCAACGTGAAGAATCGAAATGTGTGTAGGAATGGGCAGCTCACGACGAGACAGAGCCCGAAGCAGAGTGGATTTACCCACACCGTTGTTACCAACCAGACCGTAGCGGTGGCCGTATGCCAGAGTGAAGTTAGTATCAGTCAGGATACGCTGGCCACCAATAGACACATCAATACTATCAATCTTGATGTCTTTGGTCTTGTTGCCGCCTGAGCCACCAAGCTGCAGCGGGTTGACGGCCATGTAAAACTCTTCGTACGACTGGGCCGACTCGGTCTGGTTAAGCAATCGGGAAGCCTCGTACTCAACCGTCTTGAACTCCTTCTTCTGCTGCTTGGCGGCAATCTTGCGCTCGGCCTTCTCCAGCTTCTTCTTGTCAACCTTGGACTCGACCTTGCGAGTGTTGGCGGACTCCAAATCCACCGCACCAGTTGAAACAGCTAGGGTAGACGACATATTGCGCTGCGCGCCAACTTGGAAAGCCTGGTCCAAACGCCTAATGGCAGCCGAGGAGCCATGGTCCTCGGATCCGTAGATTTCGCTGTATTTTGCCGCCCATTTGCTGACTAAAGCGCGAATCTTCTCTTCTTGGTCTTTGCTGGGCGTCCCAGAGGCCGAAAGAAGCAGCTCGGTGATTGTTTCAGCGGCTTCAACAATAGGAGCGGCCGCATTGCTTTCCTCGTCGACAGTAGACGTGGAAGCATGGGTGAGGTAGCCGGTCGAGTACTCGGAGAGGATTGGGTCGATGTTAGGGATGATGCTTCTGATTTCGGCGTCCATTTTAAGAGAGTGGAGGGAGTGGCGTTTAGTAAAGTTTTCGGGAAAATTGACTGATCAAAATGTTCGTCCTTTTGTTGGAGGGAGGGGGGGTTCTATGATACGAGTCAGATTCATCTAGCCTTGTTCAATGTTTCTTTCGTGTTGCTTACGGTTTGAGATTTTACGCCTCGAGTCACAACGCTTTTAGTTTTTTTTTTTCTGAATTGATGGTTTATAGCCCAAGATGCGCACTGCTTTTGTTGTGTCTTTGCAATGCCGTAGCCGGGACTTGATGATGTCGATATGATGAAGCTACACAAAAGAATCTTGCAGTGGGGTCACATGAGGGTACACATTATTATAACCCTAACCAACCCTTCCTGTGTGAAGCTTTTCTTGTGCAACTAGTCCCCCGCGTATCCACTCATTTTTGAAGGATTCGGTTACACATAATATTAGCTTGGATGGCATAAATCAACCAGCTAGCATAGTCTGTTTTGTTTATCCCTGGCCCTATAATGCGGTGCGGCCTCTGACACGTGTCCCAGCATTGGTGGCCAATTTCAATGAGCGCAGCCACTGTCACAACAACAAAAATCACTAGTTGCCATTATTCTGCTATGTTGCTAACGTCAATTCAGGTATGAGCTGTCAGCCGGCCAACGGCGATCGCAGTAAGGGTCAACTCGGGGAACTCGGGGTCTGCGCATTATATCTGAAACATGGCTTAACACTAGTGTAAGCAAACTAGCTTTAGTCTTGCTTGCAGCAAAAGCTCTAGCCAGGGACGAGTCTTAATCTGACAGGCGTCGTTGGAACAAACAGGGAGCTCTACTTACCAACAGCATACACGAAGATACAGGGCAAACATGCAGGACATGAAATTTGGATCATCTCAAGAAGCAATTTACGAGACTCTAGCCCACAGGACCTAAAGGTCGTTAATAAATAACAGCAAAAATAAAACAGCAACAACGCAAGAAAGAAAAGGAGTACATGGTCAGCCAGTGGCATTGTTATAGAACTTAAATCAAGTAAGTTAGTTGTCTCGTATCATACAAACAATGAATCTGCAAGGAGACATTATGCAATCTCAAAATTAGGCTTCATGAATGTAGCCTTGACACACAAAGACCAAGGCATAATTATGTACAATGAGCTATATCTCGGCATGAATATTATTATCCAAAAAACAAGGCACGGGAAATACCAACGGTAAAGAAAAAAGTACAAAAATAAATCAGACCATGTACGTTAAATAATTCACCCGTATCTGCTTGTCGATATTTTAGAACGATGGTGTGGAAGAAGGAGAAAAAAAAATAAAAAAAATACGTGCGCGAGAACTAGACAATTGGGAATATGGTCTCAAGCCCTAACGTAGCCAGCCAGATTGCTGCTGCTACAGTATCATAATGATAACTTCAGGTAGGAATTATGAGGTGCATATATGCGGATTTCATGAAACACTGGGACGCGGAAAGAGGCTACCTACAGGTTTATTTTGGAGAAATATAGATCTGGAAAAGAACTTGGCAACAATGAGAGAAAGAGGAAACCCGAAAAGTGAAGCTGAGAACAGAAAGGTAGCAAGCCAGATAACCCCTTTTCCAGACCACACCCTTTCAAGTCACATTGTTTGCGGGTCGAACCTACAAACCTAGATTCCAGCCACCTATTTTGGGTCTTGAGGAGCAGTCCAGTCGGGTGTAATCTGTTCAGATATCATGTAACTACCAGTGGAACTCAAACCCTTTAGTGAACTTGTGTGCTCTGGTCCTGTCACCAAACGCGTCCAACTATAGTCATTTTTAAGCCACCATGGGTAAAAAGCATCACATGAAACTGTGCATAAAAGTCATTATTGAAGAGTAAAGTTTGTATCAATCCCCGAGGGCTTACTGTATCCTCGGGATGGCAGCCTATAAAACAAGTGGTAATTCCATCTCCGTCGATGGCTTCATCACTACTCGTAGGCACACACCATCAGAAATTAGTGGTAAGGTCAGATGTGTATGAAACCGGGTGAATACCACCGTTGCTGGAGAAAAGCTTTCTTCATGCTTTGTTGACTCTGACGAAAACTTGTCCCTGACTTGGCACCCAACTTTTATCAGGCTTCCAAGAAAGCCCGCTATAGTGACTGACTCGATGAGAACTGCGTTCAATTTCCCTTCCCTTCCACATTACCAGCGTCAAGAGTATGAAGGATCCCCAGTTTTGCAATATCCTTCAACATCACCGTTACCAATATGCCGCCTACAAGCAGAAAGTTTGAAGCTAGCTCTTGACAATCCTAAAAAGTCGTCGTCCCCTTCCAATTACACCACGCTGATAGGTTTGTACAGCCAAGCCAAAGCAAGGGTCACCAAGTTGCGGCACTAAGTAGTGTTTACTATCATCACAAACACCGAGTAAGCCGTACGTTCTGTCAGACAAGTCTCCCTATTAGGACAAGGTTGCAGATTATGGGGGAGATTCTATGCCCTTTTGCCGTACAGTAATCGTGATCAGCGAGGAGGTGGAATAAGATCTTAGGTAGGTAAGCTTGGGTTGGTATGAGAGAGCTTTGATAGCCCATAATTAGGTACCATCTACTCAGCGGTACTGTAGTCTAGAGGGATAGAGCAATTTGGACGGGCTTTATTTGCTAGAGCAAGTCGTGATTGGGGTTGCTGTTGTTGCCAAGATGAGTGAAGCGGGCAGACATTGCACGTGACCTTTATCTTTACAGCACGAATAATTACTGTAGTATCTGTCCTGCTTACTATGTAACTTCCACACCCAAGTACTGTCAAGCCCCACAAATTAGCACTGGGCCTTCGCCATTGCAGACTATACCTTTGCCGACATTATATATGAAAACACTCAGCATTTTATTTATGTGCTCTAGTGTAGGGAGCGGTGGCTACGGGTGACCAAATTATTGAACACCAGCTTGGACAGAGAGGTGAGTGACTAGGAACCACTACAAACTACACAGTACGTCTGTCCCAGAGAAGGATGTGGCCTGAAAGGTCATACATACATCAACTGAAAACATAAGCAAGACAGTCCCCCTGGAGTCCAGACTATACCAGGACACATGCCTTGCCTGATACGGCCGAAAGTATTGGTTGTCCCTCTTTGATTAATAACATAGAATGTACACCAGTCCAGCTGCAAACCCAAGTTAAATAAGGGTTAGCTCCAATAAAACCCCACAGCAAACGTCCTTTAATTAACAGCGAAAACTCGCCAAGTATGCAGGGCTTTCACCGCCAGAAAAGCGTACTCAAGACAGGCCAGGGGTTGGATTTAACTCTCATTTGGTATATGTGAGATTAGGGACTTGGGACAAGCTGAAATTCTCTTTTGGGACTCGGGCATTTGGGACATCAACCGATTGAGCAAGCAGAAGAATGGTCATTAGCGTGTGAGTTCTCGTTGAGGCTTTGCTATGGCTCTGGCTCTTATCAAATCCCTTACCTAATTTACTCTCGCACAAGGGTTATGGGTTATCCTATAAGGGCTGTACTAGCACCAGGTCTGGGTTATTTTTGTTATTGTTTTTTTTTTTTTTTTTAACTTTTGGCTGGACTAGCTGACTAAATGCTTGTTAGTATGCTATTCGCCAAACAAATATTAAAACACCAAGCCAGGCCTGTCTCTGGCCGTGCTGGTCCCCCCCCCTGTGATAGGTCAAGATCACTCTGGCAACGCAGATGACATCTGCTGCTCATCCCTTGATTGTTCATGGACCTTGGCAAACTTCCAGAATATTTGGCGGAGGAGTTGGGTGGCTCAAACAGTCCCGAAGTTTGGTGGCTAATACTAAGTGGGGAGCTGGCGGCTATGGTTCCAATCATACGAGCGTCCTTTTGGACCAAGCCCTTTGGCTTTGACGGCTGATCCGTAGCTAGACTTCGACCTTGGGCTTTGGCACCCCGCGAAGTCTTGAGGGCTGGCTCAAGGAAGACAGGAGGAAGAACAAGCCCAAGGCCTTAAGAGTATGCAGAGGCGTGGAGATGGGATGATGAGAAATGAAGATGAGTTGAGATGAGGCTGGAAAGGCACTGTGTATGAATATCAATGCATTTTAACCCCAAGCACACTGTATGGAATCCAGTTGCGGAGGGGGCATGGGAGGTTCCCAGTATGCAACGTATAGCACGCACAATATGCTAAGAACGCCAGGGTGCATGGCATATATCTGTATCACTGTACAAACGGCGCCTCTAAGCAACTTTCCTTTATTTGGGTTTCACGGCTAATTTTCACATGGCAACAGCCACTATGATAGAATGTGAAGCAATCCCACGCAAGGCGGACTGCATGTTGACATGAACCAAGTGGCGCGAAAACAGCAGTGATAGCTCGGGCTTAAGCTAGTCCTAGCCGTGCAATGCATGCCATGTAAGAGAGATGCAAGACAAGGCCCGGAGCTTGCGCCAACGGTCAACTATAAACTAAATCATGCAATAACGGAAAAGGAACTAGGGGTTGAGCATACTGGCCAAGTTTTCGTAGGAGAAATAATATGCAATATCACGTACACAAAGTAGTGCATATAGTATAATAAACGGCGTAGATGGGTGTATATGTGTCTACCCGCTTTAGAGACCGTTGGATATTTATTGCTAGGCAGTACCCTACACTTAACGACGAACACAGGGGAGACAAACAGACAATACAACAAGATGAAGGTCTGTTGAGGCGTAGATCCATTGCGCACAGATGTGACATATCAGGAAACAGTGCTAGTAGCACTGTAGATACACGATATCAATTACGTTTGGCCAGTATAATGAACACAGTGTGGCGGAGTACACTGATATCCAGCCATACACAATTAAACAGAACAATCAAGGAGAGCAAACAAAGGACCTCCAGCAAGTCTCCGACCAAACAAAGAAACCCGACAACTTGGAAAATGCTTGCATATAAGACGGACAAAAGTCAAAGCCAAAGCCATCCAATCTTGAAATATCAGATTCGCATCTTCCCTCGTCTCCCTCCCCAGCACAGGAAGTCCAGCGCCGAGGCGTTGACCGGTTGTTACTATGGCAGCTCGCAAAGATGCAAGAGCAATAGCCCGGACAGGAGAGATGAGCAAATCAATCCGAAGTCATAAGTTTCCGCTTTTGATAGCCTAGGCCCCCTCCCTGCCTCTTTTCTATTGGGTTGGCAACAAGAGACGAGTCCTCTGTCTTGACGGGGTAGTCAGTTACACAGGCGAGTGTATGTGAAGGTTTAGGAGAGGGGGGATGGAGAATATGATAGAAACGGTGCAGAGGAGCAACGATAAAATCTACGAAATGATGATCATGGATTATATTGAGTAGGAAGATCGCGCTGGCCCAGTGCCTTGTCTTGTCTTTATGGGCTGTCGGCGTACACGACATGAAGACATGGAGGCATGAAAAACTACAAGAGCAACGACAAGGCGAATCCAAGGGTTTTACAAAGGTGTGACAAGGGCCAAGGGCTTACAGCAGACTTGCAGGGCTGGAGTGGTATATCAGTAGCTAGTGCGAAGCCAGGGACCCTGAAGAAAAGTCAGGAGAAGAAGAGAAACAGGACGAAAGGGTTGGGCTGGGAGGAGATGTGGTTTAATATGAGAAGGAAAGGAGAGGAGAGGAGTGAGGCCGGGGTACTGGCTTTTTTTTTTTTTTTTTTTGCACATTTTGTTTTCAGCTTGTAGGATCCGAAGAGCGAATGTTCTAGAGGTGCTTCTAGACTTGTTCTTGTCTGCCGTTGTTGCGCGGCGACTATGAATTGTTATGTGTCGACAGGAGGACTTTGAGTTTGAGGCGGTCACGCTTAGCTTGGTGACAAAAGCGCGGATGAGTTGCTGAAAACGAAGAAGAAAAAAACAAGTATCAGCGCAGGTAATGTGTCTGTTGCACCATTTGCACATCGAGCCAATCAAATCGATCTGCACCGTTTAAGCAATAGCAAAGTCAGGGCGGTTATGCAGGTACCGTTTCCAGAGGGTTGAGGGGAAAGAATAGGAAAAGTGGACCGTGGATAAGGAACAATGGAACGAGGAAGAATAAATAGAACAACACGAATTGGCCAATCACAAGGGCAGGCAGAGCACAAATTATTGCGACACACAAAGGTACAAGAATGGAAGGTGTACGGGTACGGGTACAGTACAGGTACAGGTACGTACTAGTACAGGTACTAGTACAGGTACAGGCACAAGCATAGAGTACGGTACAAACACCAACACAAACACGATGCACAAGCGCGACGGTGTCCAAGGGATATAGCGATAGAGCAAGGAGAGAGCCAGGCGGGGGTCCTTTTTTTTCTTTTTCTTTTTCTTTTTCTTTTTTTCTTCTTTTTTCTCTTCTTTTTGCCTTTTGCACGGGCCATGTCTGCATAGTAGTGGGCTGCTCGATGTATGGTATGGTTTGGTCTCATAATATAAACTCGAAGCCCTAGCTTCCACCGCTTCGGTTCTGGCTGTATGAGGTCCTGTGGAGTAAAGACTATTGGCTGATGAAACCTCATTTACTGCTATGCTGGCGGACGTTCAGCCTTAAAAATCAGTGATCAATGCCTACACTAGGTTGGTGCGTTAGTTAGCCTTCTGCTTTGGCCCTACTCTTCGTTTTAAGAGACTGGACAGCTTCTGAGCCCGAGTTCGTGTCTCGTGTTTTTTGACCGTCATTTCTACCATGTACCACTATTTTGCATATATTTCCAACAAATGCAACCTGTAAAGCTTACAAAACCTTGCACCATAATTACCGGTGCGGGTACCTTGCGTGTATCTTTTATTTGCTTCCTTTTTTGTCGTCTTTTTTCTTTCTTTTTGCCTTTTCCCTTGTCCTGTAGAGACAAGACCAACCGTCCCATATGCCTTGCTTCTTACAGATCCCTTTCTCCGTCACTCGCTTCATTCTCCTCTTTGGGTGTGTCGTGTTTAGCACCGTGTTGCATACTGTAAGGGGCAATCTCGTCTGGGGGCCCAGAGGGCTTAGGCTTTTTTCTCTTTTGAATTTTGTAGAGGGGGGGGGGGCTTGCTGACCGGGCCATGGGGGTGGTAGGGGGAGAAAGGGAAAGACGACTATTGTTGTGCTATTAACCAAAAGCGAAAGTGAGAGTGGACATGGCTGCTACAGCACAGAAGTGGTGATGGGTGCAGGAGTTATGGGGAAAAGCGTAGGAAGGGCAGGGCTAGCATAGACTGAATTGAATGTAAGAGGGGGCGCATAAGTAACATACAAGGCCAGAGTCGGGTACCACAATAACAAGCAAGAACAGTGCTTTTTGTCTTGTGTCCCTGGGCTTGTTTTTGTTTGCTTGCCTGTTGATCTCTCTGCACACAATGCATATGCATGGATTCATGTATGCCTGCATGTTAAACCTGGACAAGGAGGAAGCAAAGTTGGTATATGTTGCCAGGCTGCGCTGTCTTGTCGACAAACCTGTACGTCTCTTCTTCTTCTTCCTCTCTTTGTTGCCTGGCCTCTCTGTGCTGTCTTCTTCAAGTCGTTTACGTTGTCCTGTTTTCATTGCGCGGGGGCCTCTCAGCAACAAAACAGACTTGTTTCTTAACCTCTGACTTCTCAGTTCAGCAAGGGAGAGACCCGGAAAAAGAAGAAGCAAAGGAGAAGAAGGACCGGCGATACGCAAACAACATTGGACGAAGCTACGATTGCAACGATCTTTTCCCGTCTCCGCCAGACCATCCATCACAGCAGGCGCAAGAATACAAGTCATTTTGTATTCGCAGCCGAGTTTGTCGTGCTTACTCAGCTTTCCACGAACGGCGAGCAGCAGCTGCCCATTTGCCTGAAGTGGTCTTTCCTTTTCAGCAGCAATTGCACGCACCTGCAACTGGCACCGCACCGCACGGCTTAATACAAGCCAGTCCAAGTCCAGTCAATCTGTGCCTGCTTAGTTTGGCTCATTCCTGCCATTTCTTTTCGATCTTGCCCTATTGATGATGCCCTCACACTAGCTGACGGCTTGTTCTTTCATTGCTCACGAATAACGGCAACTATCTAGATCTAGACTTCTTTCCTTTTCTTGCCCAGTTCTTCTTCACTTTGAAGCCATTTTTTGCTCTTTCCTATTTCTACTGCCGCTTGCTACCCCTCTTCTGAAAGTGAAATTTTTTCTCACGATAATTTTCTTCTCTTTTCTTTTCTGCAGCTTCATCTTTTTTTTCTTGGTCATTTTTTTTTTCTTATTTTGCGTTGTTTTCATTTTTCTCCAAGACAAGCATCATCAAATCCTCATATTTTTCATCGCCATATCAACGAAGCCGCCAGGAATTTGTCAGAACCAAAAAGTTAGGGTTGATTCTAGAGACAGTTTTGAACTCCAATTCTAAGGCGTCTCTGTCTCTGGCTTTTCTGACTCTATTTCGAGGTTGATTTGGAGAGTTTCAGCTCAACTTGACGCACGAGGAGAAAAAACATTGATTTATCCAGGCAAAACAACAACCGCCGAAAGTAAACAGCAACCAAACCAAAGCAACCCAGAAAAACCCTGTTCACGCCATCCAATGCGATAACGAAAGATCCACAGCCCAACATCGAATCTTTTTTTTTTTCTCTTGCTTTGACGTTCTGTCATTGTCAACTACGATAATACGCCCTGCGTGCTCACGCTATCCGCTCTAAAAAAATAGATATATTAGTCTTTCGTTATCCTGATTTCGTTCACAGGCTAGATATAGAGACAGGCTGTGATCTCTGCAGCTGTTGCTGGCACAGCTTGCTTCATAAACAGTGGTGTCGGATTCGATAATTTTGTCACAGCAAAAACAACACACCTACACCGAATCCGTAGGCCAGCCGGAGGACCAAGTCACAACACGCCACCACAATGCAAGCCATTCCAAGTGTGAGTCTCCAAAACAAAACCCTCTCCCCAATGGCTACTTTCCACACACAGACCTAGGTTCCTGTTGGGATATCAAGTGTCTTGGGCTCTACTACCCTGTCTGCCCCTCCCTTTAGTTCGTTCAAAAAGGCGCCAATTTCACTGGCGTGTTGTACTATCTTTGCTTGTTCCTTGCGAGAAAATACGCTTCAACTGTGACGTGACGACTGCAAAGAAAAAAAAAAGTAGGCCGACAAGGGTTCGGCGGCGAGCAAAAACATAGGAACGGCTGTCTTTATTTCAAACTCGAGACATGCAACTTTGTTTATGCACAACACAAGAAGCGCAAAGAAAAAAAAAGCACAGTCCCGTCCCACAAGCGGGCACTCGTGAAAATATCATTTCGCCAAGTTTCTTAGTTCTCGACGCCACTTTATAACCAAGTCGCTTCGAATCCGGTGTTGCATGATTTTGAGCCTGTCTATTGTCGCTTGTTCTCGTTATAATTTTTGACGTTCGTTTACTCGCTCTTTTAAACATAGTTTTGCTGACATACCCTTCTCCTCCTGTAGCTCGTTGGCACTAGTTGTGCTGTAGCGGCTGCTAGCTCAGGATTGGTCTTTGGCCAAGCCCTCCCAGACCAGGACCGCGCCCACACTTCGTACATCTCAAGACCTGCCTCTGTAGCAGCTCGACCTCGATCTACAACTGGTGTTTCTCGTTTAGCTAGGCCTTTTTCACAAGACTGCGAGCCGGCATTCTCCCGATTTTCTCGCCTGTTCGTGTCTGAAGAAGTCGAATCTCAATCGTATTCCACGCCTCAGGCTTCGGTGCAGCCACAATACCAGCTTCAAACAAAGCCCCCGACACCCGCTAACTCACACTACCACCATCGTGCTTCCTCTCAGAGCTTGAAGGACTCTTCTAATCGCCAAATCCAGCACCAGTCCTCCACCATATCCTCTGCTACGATTTCGGCGTCCAATTTGAAGACCAGCAGACCAAGTTCTCGTCGCTATACTCTTAGCAAGCAACTGTCGTTTCGCAGAACGCTTCAGCAGCATCAGCCAGCTCCACAGGCCCAGGAACCCTCACTGCCCCACTCGAGATCTCAAACGCCTGTAATTGACGAAGACTGCTCTACTTCAGTCTCTTCACACGGCTCCTGGATCCGTAGGCTGTCTCGCCGGCCCGCTTCGCAGCACGGCAGCGCTCGGTCAAGTCCAGTATTTGACACAGGCTACTCGGCCCGTTCTGCTCATAGCCCGACACCCAGTCCTTCGCAACGTTCAAACCACCAGCCTGGGTCGAACTCTGTGTCACCTACCGGATCCCCTCTATCACGAAATAAGCTAGCGAAAAGGCCCCCATCGGCCCACAAAAACTTCGAGGAGCGAACTGGGCGTCGTCGTGCCCTGTCCCAGCTCTCTGCGTTCCGTCGTCCTGCTACTAGTCACCAGCGGTCCGCGACACTCGAAAGCATTACCAGCCCGATTGTTGCCGATACCCCCACTTTCGTACTGGACCGGCAGCACGTGCAAGACGACGTTCGCACTGCGCCTCCGCTTTCCAGAGTACGCCCTCGGGCGAACACGCGGTGGTCCTCCTTCTTCCACGCCCAAACAGTCATGGTGAATCTCCGAAGCGGTTCTAACCGATTTGCTGAGAGTAAACACATGTCTGGGCGTCGTCTAGCTGCAGTGACGCGTAGAATGTATGTTGGCGAGAGTGCGGCTAATTCACCGGCTTGCTTGCTGAAATCTGATCAGCTTGATTGCCGGTCCGCTGAAACCACACCGTTTTCCTTCCCTCATCCTGGAATTCCCCACGCCCAGTCCTTTGACGAACAAAGATCTGAGGATCGAAGAGATGAGGAAGCACAAGCAGAGCCGGAACAACTTCAGACTCCTCCGCGACCAAGCTCTAGCGCCAAAGTGCCAAGGAGATCACTCTCAATGACCCTGTCCTCTCCTGGAAGCTGGATTTCAAAAACTGGTAGCCTACGTCGTTTTAAGCGCAACAACGAAGTTACTACGGAGACTTGCAATGATGATGATGCGCTGAACTCTCAAGCTTTTTTCAGCAAGAGAAGCTCGCATTATGCGGCAGCTGCTACTCCATTGGATACTATTGAGGCTTCTATTTTGTGTGAAAACACTATGATGGAGCCTGGCAACCAAGATACACCATGCGAGTACAACATGGCAACGGCTTATGAAGACGAATGTCTGGAGGATTCGGAAAACAAGAAAAACGGTGCGACTACGAGTTCCACCTTTTCGCATGACACCCAAATTTCAGGGCGGCAACGAAAAATGCCTATCTCCCGTGCTGCCACACCAGCATCGATATCCGCTTCACCTCTTGAGCTTCCACAGGCTGAGTCTATGACACCACAAGCATCAGCTGTCCAATCAAGCCGAGCGCAAATAAGCATATCTAGCGGCTCCCGGGCTTCCAGTGACCAGTCGAATGGTGGTTACTTTCGACGCGAGCGATCATCAACTATCGCCAGCTCGGATATCGATGGCGGCGATGCTGCATCGCGAGATGACGATACTGATTTCCGTAGCGAACGTGACGTTGTATTTGATTCAATTCGCACTCACAGTTCTATGCTCAACCGTACCGTCGAGACTCCCTTAGAGTCTGTTTTCAACGATTCACCACCTGGCACAACAGCTGGTGCGTTTAGACATAAGCGGCCGTCTATCCTGCCTGATCCCGCTTGGGATGCGCCCAGCTTTTTACGAGATAATAATGAAGATAACCTGCCTACGCCGATTGGTTTACAGCCTCGACTGGAGTTAGTTATGGACGAATACAACCCACGGCTTTCCATGACAGACGACCTAGATGATGATTGGGGCGACTTCGACCACTCTCTGGCTCATGGTCTGTCTCCTCCATCCGTTCAAGGCTCTATGAACATGAACAGCCTTTCTCCTAACATGAGACAAGCCCTCAAGGGCATTAGCAGAAATGACGCAGTAGATGAAAGCCCTAGAGAGAACCAGTTCGACCAGATATCGGAGCGGCCTTTGAGCAACCTTTTTGATTGGACTGAGTCGTCGATACATGTTGAGGGGGAACTCGATGAATCTCGGCCCCGCACTGTTCATGGTAAGCATGATACTGACACCCGAGGAGGTCGCACTTCTAGTAGAAGATCACCTCTGCCGGCGCATATACGCAGCCAAAGTGTACCAGTTGTCAATGACCCGAGCGAAAACGCCGTTGCGAATGCCAACCCCAAGTTTGGTACGTGGGGCATGGGTAGCAAGACAGCTAGTGAAGACTGGGGTGAGGATTTTGAGTTTGGAGATGAGCCAACGGCAATTGATGCCAACACCGCAGACTCTGAATTACGCAGCAGCTTCTTGATGCTCGTCCCAGCGTCGATTCAAGCCAGTCAACCTAGTCTACGTGCTCACACAGGCCACATACGTGAACTTTCGCTACTTGTCAACGACCTAAAGAGATTATGCCGACATGGAAGAGAGCTTAACCTGACATCCGGTTCTCACCAGCAACTGTGGGAAGAGGCTGAGGGTATCATTGCCTTGGCTTCTCCTGATGACGAGGAATTGGAGAGTGGCTTGGAAGCACCGGCTTCGCCTATCGATTTTCCCTCAGACCTTAGTGATCAGGTGCTAGATGATAGTTTTGACGAAGGAGATGTTTCGCGTCTAGATGATCTCGAGAATCCTGATCACAATATTTCTAGCGATAATGTCTCGACGAAACCTATGTTTGCCCGCCGTCGGTCGGTACTGATGCCTGACGACGACATTTTTGGCGGTCGGGGCTCTAGCATATCTTCCTCGCCACCCCGTGTTGTTTCTGTATCGTCTCAATGGCCATTATGTGGCGATGAAACTGTCATCTCTGAGTTCCCACAGACACCGAACTCTCACACTCGTACCCCACAAAAACACATAAACGGTGCTGTTCGTTCTGTTGCTGCTGCTGTGCATCACAGCTCTACTTCGGACAGTGGCCGTGGTAATGACGGCAAGTTCCATTTCGATACCACTAGCCTTAAGACGCTGGTTAAACAAGCGAGCGATTTGCGTGGCCGTCTTGCATGCGTGCTCCATCAGCATGATCCGATTTCCCAAAGCCCTGTGCGTAAGTCAGCTGTCAATCGTGCAAGCCCCGCTTTCACTCAGGTCTTCAATAATCCGGCAACCAGCCCGAGTCGCCTGTCTAATCGACCCCGTGCACCATCGACGCTGAGCATTTCGTCCTCGGTAGTGGTAGAGGAGCCTGCAACGGCGCTATCTGAAGCCCAGGATCTAGGGCAGCGAATGCAGCTGGTGACGCTGGAGTAGCGACTTGGTTGCACGTTTGTCATGTGTGAGGTTTGATGCTGTGACGTGGTTTATTTGGCACTTCTTTTCCGTTCCGTTCCGTTCTGTTCCCATTCTCTTTTCGACATACCTTGTATCTCATCTCTTGCTTGCCTTGCCTCCCCCCCTCCCATATCTTACCCATCCACCCCGTGCTGTATGTCCTGTTTCCGTCTGTTCTGTTTTTTTCTTTTTTTCTTTCCTACTTTGTTCTGCCATATAGACTAGTCTTCCTTCCACAAGCCATTCACGTTACTTTTTCTTTTTCTTGCCATTTCTTGATTTCCAATTCGTCGGTCGTCTGTCTGTGTCTTCTTTTCTGGCTCACAACTTTTTGCCTGTTTATGCAAAAAAAAAAAAAGCCTTTTTCTTGGATTCCCATTTTCTCTTGTATTGTCAGGACGGCTCTTGTTGATCCCACCGTTTGTTTGCTGTGACTATCGTTCACTGTTTGCTTGTTTCTGTCTGCGTGTTCAAGCTGTCTTTTTTTCTTTTTCTTCCTTGTTGTCGTTATCTGGACTCGGCTTGGCTCGACTTGTACCTTTTTCTTTTTCTTACTGTTTCATCATTTATCTCGGCTACTGCTACTTTTTATTTGCTTTCTCTTGTTTTCTTGGTTTTGCTTTTCGTTTATTCTTACCGCGTGGCTTTTTGTTAGGGCTTGACACAACGTTTTTGTTTCCTGTTGGGACAACTCAGATTACATAACATAACGCCATGATTCGGCGACTTGTTCTCGTTGAATAAAAATACCATTTCCTTCTTTTAATTGGGCGCGACTTATACCCATAGTCACGTATAATATATTCTCAACACTATCTACTACTATCCATCCTTCCCTCAAGAAAACAACGCTATTGGATATCCATATGTACAAAGGAAATGAAGAAGATATAAAAAAAGGAGATACTGGAAAAGGAGGGTCAAAAGAGAAGGTCGTAAATGTGAAACCAAGCAAGTAGAAAGAATGTGTGGTGCTGTTTTTTTTATATATAAGCTTTTCGTAGTTGAGAACCATGATGCACGGCATATATACCAGGATAGCTAGAAACTCCGGGCTTCTATAGCTGTTGGTTTACATACTCAATTCAACATGGTCTCGAGCCAGTTCACTAGCTCCCTTGTCGAACTCTTGGTACGCCATAGCGTTTGCCCTCTCAGCTCCGAATCGGGTACAAGAGAAAGATCGGTAGGGAGCGGTGTGCAACGGCGGACGGTGGTGGGCGAGCTGGTAAGGGGCTAAGCTGCGAATGCCGGATCTGATGAGGCAGAGGTAAGGTGCTACTGGGAGTCTAGGCCCACAAGCCTATGGTGGCAGTTGAAGCCGTGCAGGCATCAGACAACGCGTTATCCCAGTCGATGGGTGTAGCACACTTGATTAGATGCCGGTTCGCCAGAGATAGGAAGATGGCTTCGTCAAGGGCCGTTTGCCAGTCAGCTGGTTGTTGTTTTGGTGTGCTCCGTGTGGATAAGCTCTCGATAGCAGGCAATGCTTCAGTCGATGGAATCCTCGGCTTGTGTATCTCGTTAGAAGTCTTATCCTTGGGCCAAATAGAGGGTTGCGGGAGGCCTAATGTGGAACCTGACATAGGAACAGGCTTGTTAGAAACAGACTGTTTTGTCGGAACCCACAGCGTTGATGACATTAGACTTCTATCTTCATCATAAGGCCTAGACACTGCGACACGGGTGGCAGTAGGAATGGACGTTACGGCAGCTATGTTCCTATCCCAAGAAGCCGAAAGTTGCTTGAGGCCAAGTGCCTTGGTGGGCTTGACGGAAGGCGGAGACCAAAGTATGTGGCTAGGAAGTGCAGCCTTTTTCGGCGTCCAGAGGGAAGAAGACTTGATGCTCATTTCATCGCCAAGCAATCTAGGGCCTGTGGCACGACTCTTAGGATGAGTCTCTGCCACGGCAGCAATGTGCATCTCCCACGAAGCCGAGAGCTGCGCGAGTCCAAATGACTTGGGTATCGCAATAGAAGGAGGCGACCACATCATATGGCGATGCGGGGCAGTCTTTGGAGGGGCCCAGAGCAAAGCACTTGGCTGTGATATTACCGGAGCCTGCCGCCACATTTCCTCACTATTGATTTGCAGCTCACGTCTACCGTTTTGGATAACACGTGGAGGCTTTGGTGGAGTACCAAACTGCTCAGAGGCAGCGTCTAGATACATGTCCCACAGAGTAGCAGGTTGTGGAAGACCAAAGGAGATTTTTTGAACGTGGGCCATCCCCCCCCATAGCATACTGGGGGTTTTGGAGTTGGACCAAGAAGATGTAGCTGGCATAGGCATCAGAGCTGACTTGGGCACATCCGGAAAGTTAGCCTGGTCTAGAGCAATGGCAAAAGAGTCTCTGTCTTGAAAGATACAAGGTACCTCTTCTTCGCCCTCTTTGTCTTCATGTGCTTCACTCTCTTCCTCTTCCTCAGTAATATCCTCTAGAGCATATCCCTTGATATAGACTTCTTCTTCTTCTTCTTCTTCTTCCTTTTCGTCCTCCGAGTCGCCATAACGAGAGCTGTCTGAGCTGAGATTCTCAAATACAAATCCACCATCACCAATGTAGAGGTCACCGTTGTTGGCCTGTGGCTGTTGGGGCTGTTTTTGTCCGAAATAAAAGGGCTCGTCAGAAGACAAAGGCAACAGGCTGCTATGATGAGGTAGCTGGTTCTGGCTAGACTTTAGCATAGTGGCAATCTCCTGGAGCATAGACTCGTCAAAATTCTCGCCCGTAGTTACAGTCTCATCCCCAACCTGCTCTTCCTGCTCATCTTCATACTCAGCATCACTATCATCATAAACAGAGCCGGTATCATCGTCAGATTCCTCGTTCTCATAGTCATCAAAGTACGAGCCGCCGAAATAGCCGTTGCCGCTATCCATGTTGGGCACAGCGCCTGCTAGAAATGCACCATAGTCTTCGGCACCACCCATGGCACCCGGCATAGTCATGAACATATTGGTGGCTGTGATTTGGACATTGGCTGAGTCAGAGGTCTCTCCCCAAGGGAATTGGAAGATACCCAGAGTATCACGCTTGTTAGGAAGAGGCTTGGGCTCCTCTAGAATGTCAGGGAGAACAGTGATGCGGCGACTGCGGCGTGGGGGGCGAAGAGTAGGTGGCCGTTCTCTCTTTTGATGTTGATAGAAGTTCTCAGGAGGCTCTTCAACTCTTGGGGCCCAAAGTAATGATGGAGCATATACGATTTGAGGAGCAGGCGACCATAGCTGCTTGCTACTAAGAGGAAAGGAGGATTCAGATGACAGGCGAGGTTTAGGGCGAACTGTATTAACGGCAAGACTCTCGAAGATGCTGTCACGGTGAACAGGGGCAGGGGCTGGCTGCCACAGGCCACTCCAGCCATCGGGAGACAGAGGGCGGGCAGCAGAGGCAGTCCATAGACGGCAAACAACTTGCATCATGAGACGAGGGGATGGGGCAACCGAACGAGCAGGTCCAGGAATGGCCAAAAAGCGAGAGTCGCGGCGTATAGAGGGAGCTTGAATGACTAGAGTCTCGGAGTCTGAGGCTTCATCGTCAGTTTCGGGGGGAGTGGGACTGCCCAGTTGAGACATGGAAATATTGATGAACCCACGGCCATCCATGTGTAGCTCAGGATGGACAGCCTCCTGGTGGCGCAAAAGCCGCGAGCTAAGCTTGGGTGCAAATGGCGAGATAACGCGAGATTTGCTCTTTTCTATTTCTAGCATGCTGGCGTGATTTCCAGAAGGAGACGTGCGTAAAGTCGAGCCGGAGTCTCGCACATGGTTGTGAAGCTGAAGCCAGTGGTTTTCTTGAGCTCCAATCTCTTTTTCTAAGTTATCTAGCAAAGCGCGGCGGTCGTCAACAGCAGAGCCACCCCCTTGCTCAATGCGGAGTAGTTGAGCCTGGATTTCTCTCAAGGCATGATCGGGCGATTCAAGAGGTGAAGGCTGAGCTGCACGTAGAATAGTGTTTTGTCTCATGGCGTCCGTGCCGACCAAGATTGGAGCAGGAGGTATCTTTTTGCGTGAAAGACTGCTGCTCTTGCGATGGGTAAAGGTCGGGCACTCTTTTCCAAGCTGTTGGTGGAAGCGCGTCTCGAGTATCACAGGGATCTCCTCTTCTACCAGCTCAGGCACTTGTTGTTCCTGCTCCTCCTGCTGCGTTGGGCTATTTGCAGTGTTTTCGGGGAATACAGAAGTAAACCAATCATCGCGGAGATCGTTAGAATGATGAGGAGTAACTGCCGAATCTCCATATACAGTGCTGGCATCATCGGGCAGGTCATTAAATTCAGACATGCGGTGGACGATGTTCAAGGCTGGGAGAACAGGAGATGAACGGCGTCTGGAATCCTCAACAGTAGTACGCGAGCCTGAGGACCGACTGTAGATGCTGTTGTTAAGCTCTCTAGTTGGTACAGGGGGGATGATGTCTTTGAGCTGGTAAAGCATACCGGCCGTGCTTGCTGAGATCAAAGAGTCGGTAGGAGAAATGGGGGCAGCCGTCATTGAATGAGCCGGCATATGTGGTGCTGCATTGGCGCCGCGAGCCGCCTTGTTATCGGATCTGTATAAAAGATCCATTTTCTCCTTGAAAGACATACTGCGCGTGTTGTTAGGCAGGGGGCGAGCCTTACCACCGGGAGCGCTTCGCTTGGGATTTGAGATGACAAGAGCAGGAGGGATCTCTGGTAGAGGTGGAAGCTGTGAAGGACTTGCGGGGATTTGGTCAAGAAGTTGCGATTTTCTGTTTGAATCAGGGGAGCGCAAGCGCAGGTGGCTGATAGGAAGCTCGGCGGGGAATATGGGACGATCCCCATTGCCATTTCTTGGAATTGGCCGAGGGCGATGGACAATAGGCGTTTCCTGATTGGCTGAACCCTGGCCTTGGTCGTCGGTTTGTCCTGGAGAAAGCACATCGTCGGGCGAGGCTTCTTTCTCTTGGGACTTGACTGGCGGCAGTCGCTTCATAAGCTTGTTGGATGCATCAAGCATGATGTTTTCAACGACAGCCGGATTGTCATACTGGAAATTTTGAACTAACATCACGGTGGGATCTTTCACGGGCACTGCTACCGGCTGCACCTCTTGAGTCCCGTTAGCAGCCTCATGATGCTGGAAGCCTCTAGATGGGTGGTTAGAGACTTGAGAAGATGCTGGTGCGGCCAACGGCTCGGGATCATCTGACCGTGAGGGCCTGCGGGGAGGGGCTGCTCCCGCAACATATGTTTGGGCGCTCATTTGCTCTTGCATAACACTAGTGGTACGAGGGGAGCGACGCCGCATCACTTCGCTGCTGCCAGGGGAAAGTTGCGAGCTGGTACTGCGGGCATTTTGAATATCGCCCAGCCGACGGGGACTCGGGACTGGCTCAGAATCTTCTCTGAGAACAGACATAACCCGGACACGCTCATCAATCGAAGGCCTCGAGCGCTGGAAGCCGCCCTCACTACTAGAGCTAGCACTGGCCCCCGAAGCAACACCACGCTGTTGTTGCTGTTGGCGGCGAAGTGCCTCAGCCTGGGCGGCGGCCTTCAAGTCCATTGTAGCGATTTTGTCGAGAGGGCTTTCGCCAAACTCGTTTAGTTGCATGACGGGCTGCGAAATGGCGATTTTTCCTTTGGTAAGGTTGCGGGAGAGAGCTGCTCTTTTAGGGATGCTCATGGATGTTGACGCATCAGTCTGACCACTGTAGTAGCTGCCAGATGCCCCCTCGATACGGTACTGGTACTGGGCAGAACTTGAAGTAGACGAGAGATTGTTCATTTCAAAGGAGGTACCGCGGAGACTGGCCTGGCGAGCCTTGAGGTCCTCATAGCGTGAGGGGGGATAGTTGCTGGTGGCAGCTGAGCCTATGCTGCCCCGAGAAGCGACATCGCGTCCACCTGCAGACGAGGGAAAGTCACGCGGAGATGGGGCCTCGGGATACTTGGACTCCTTTCCCTTGATAAAGGAGTTTGGTAGCAAAGCCAGGCCGAAGTTGTCGGCTATGGCCAACAAAACCGTGAGGCCAGTGGCGGGGAGAGCCGCGCGGAGAAGAATTATGGTGCCTGGAGCTCCTATGATCATCGGCACACTGGTAGCCGTCCAAATAATGAAGCCAATGGAAAAGGCAATGGAGCCCTTGCGGGTCCTTCGTTCGTTACTTTTCTTGTCGGGATTTTTGCGAGCACTTGACATGATGAACTTGAATAGGGCATATAAGACAACTAACGCATCGACTCCTAGCAGGATTTCTGGAAGAGGGCCAGGAACGGTAGACACTGCGGCACATTGGGGCACGAAGTTGGGTCTGACGAACCCACAGTACACAAAGCCCAGCACGACGCGTATGAGTATAAGCATCTGGCGCATTATAGACCCCAACATGGACTTTTTGGGAAGTATGGGAGTAGGGACATTTGTCACGGTCCAGATCATGAACTGAATGGCCGCTATTCGAGTGATTTGATCAAAAATGTTGCCAAATGTGATGATGGGCTGGCAGATGGTTGGCGGTATCATGAATGCCATGAACTGCATCTGAGACCACGCAGCACCAGCAACTGTCATGGTCATGAGGGCCAGCCTCGGGCCATCGTTCCAAATGCGAGTGGAGTGGTTCTTTGTGTAAATGCCTGCTAGGCCGATAGCAGACTGAAGCAGAATGCCACTAGAGGATTGCAGTTAGTATGCCACGGAGATGGGTGTGGAGAGGAGAAGGTAGGGGGACCCACAGAGAAAAGGCCGATGAAATAGGGCCTGTGTCGGCCATGTTGAAAGAGTTGTGAGGGCCACAACTCGGGCCGTCTGAGAAAAACTAAAGTGGGCAGTTTGGTGTACGGTGGGTGATGTATGTGCCGTAGCGGTGGGAGTAAGTCCCGAGGGCGAAGCCGGCGAATAGCCAACTTTGAGTATGGGGATGTTATTTCTCCGCCAGTGCTTAGAGTTGCCGTCGAATAATATCGAAAGTGGTGTTTGACTTGACGCTGGAGTTGATGATGATACCAAGCCAGATCAACGGGGCCGGACCTAATCAATGGAAGGAGGCACTAAAAATTAAAGAGGAAATCGTGGAAGGGTGATGAGTCGTAAGAAGCGAAATAAATGGAGGTATATGATGTATTTGATGTCGAAAACATGGATAAAAAACGACGAAAGAAAATCGCATGAAAGCTACCAGAGACGATACATGGTGATATGGCAGTAAATCCGAGCCAAAGAAAAGAAAAGAGGAAAGAGCGACGAAGAAAAAAAGATGAAAATTATAAAGAAGAGAAAAAGAAAAGAAAAAAAAGAACTTTGTGTGGTTGTCAACGCAAAACTACAAGGAAAATAACCCCCAAAATGAAGAAATCGAAGAAAAAATGAAGCAGAGAAAATATGATCGAGAGAGGAAGTTCGAAGGTGTACAAGACTCTCAACAGCCGGACCATAAAAGTGGGACTAGCCCTCAGAAACTCATCTGGAAGGAGCAGACAAGGAGGGCTTCATGAGGTTTCGGAGAGCCCCTCGCCAGACAACCAGTCACAGACCAAAGAAGCCTGGAAAAAATGGGGCAGCACGAGTTGTTCTAAGCGGTACTAAGAGATTCGAAGGGTGCGAAACAAGGCAATGAATAACGTGCATGGGAAGGTGCCGGAGAATTATTCTCAATAGTAATTGCTCGCCCAGAACCTAGGCTCTATCAGCCGATGAGCGTGCCCCCGTTCTTTCCTTCCCTTCCTTTTCCTTTACCCACCAATCTTGCACACGCCGCAGGGGACCTTTGCTCTACCACACTATTTCCTCGACTGGTCTGTTTTTGCGAGAAAACTAGTGATGGACTCAGGGCCGAGATCAATATGCAAACTGCCGGCTGCTACTTCTTCCTAGCCGCTCTTCTGTGCCTCCCTTTCTTCGCTGCGTGTCTCCGCGCGCCTATGAATACGGATAGAAATGGATAGACGACACACTTGAGCACTTCTCCTATCCGTTTCCCATCGCTACTCAACCCATTTTCAGCCTATACGGCTTGTATTTGATCACAGCATCGCCCAACAACTCATGTCTCATGTCTCCCCAGTTGCAACTTCCTCCCAATTCCGCCCCCCCGGCTCCCTTCCTTCCCTCTCTTTCTCCTCGCTCCTTGGCCCGGCCTAAGGCAAATACTTGGTAGGATCCCACATCTGAAACCACAGACGTCAGAGCTCAATCAGATGAAGGACAGGGAGAGGGCTGGGATTCGCTATATTCGGGTAGCCTTCTTCTTCAACTTTTTCACCGAAACAAGAAAAAGAAAAAAAAAGAAATAATAGCCCTCATCCAATGCAAAATCACGACCCGATTCCTAGTTTACGGCTTACAACGGGAGGAGCAATAGCAAGCTCTTAGTACCCAACAAAGATGAGGGCAAATTTTGAGCTAATCTTGCTTAGAGTCAGCATTCTAACCAGACCTCACTGCACTGTCCCACCCTAGCCTGGCCTTGTTAATCCAATAACTCATGTTTCCTTTTATATTGTTTACACCTCCTATATTAGGAACAAGATGACCTCGGAATATATAGACCCAGAATCTTCATCTTGCCCTCTGCATATTTCTGCAGGGGACGTTGTTTAAGTAGTTCTGGGATCTTAAGACTCCACCTCCAGGCAAAAGCGCATGCAAAACGGGAAGGAGCGTTCGATGCAGCCACGTTTTCTAGAAATCCAAGTACGTTGGTGGCGTCGTCGCGCTATGTGTGTGGCGCTGGCTTTGTTTCATTAGCATGTTTCTGTTGGCCGATCTATCGCGAGGTTTCCAGAAATAAAACGCTGCTGCAACGCTGCTTGTTGCACACATACGCTGGCAGCTTCTTGAGCGTGCACGCTTTCTTAGTGCTCCAAATACTGCCTTTTCTATTATCCCTTTGCTCCTTTTCCTCCAGCCCAGCCCTAGGACCATGGCGTTAAGCTTGAAGCTTGGGCCGCGTATATCATCTCTGTGTTAAGAAGACCAATTTAAACACAACCTTCAAGTACAGCTAAGCCTCTTTTGTTTTTCTTCTAAGCTGAAGCCAAAGCGCTTCCAAGCCCACCTCATTGCTATCGTACCGACAAGGCCACTACCTATAGCAATATCGTATTTGTATAGTACCCAACTACGCAGCCAACAACTGAGACTGGTTGGCGGCCATAAAACTAAAAAAAAAAAAAAAAACGCCCCCCCCCCCCCCCCCCCCCGAAAAAAAATTTAATCGTGTGTTGGCAAAAGAACAAGTTTGTTTCAATTTGTTTGTTTTTGATCACTATTCAAGACGATCATACTGGCAGCAATAACAAACGGTAGGGTTATAAAACAATGTCAATATTAGGGTTAATGGGCAGTAAAAGCACAGTATTTGAGTAGTATACAACACTGTATCTGTTTGTATGTTTTGGCAATGTGCACAGTGCGAATGCAATAGGACCGGCTTCCTCATCTCCATGTCATTCTTATAGATACCAACACACTTAGCTACACAGACCCCCTATCTACCACTGTTCCCACACGAATGAGGGAAGAACTGTGCGCATAATCGTCCAGTGTCCAAGTGCACTTGAGTCTCTGTGCATCTCCAACTCACTCGTGTCATTGCGTGTAACAAGGCCTGTCTCACCAATTGCCTTGAATTCCTCCTCCTTGACCTCATACCGAGGCTGCAAGGTGAGCTTGCGTGTACCGGTGCCAAGGAAGTCATCGTCTGTAGCGGGGCGGAAGTCAATCGGCTCCGATGATTTGCGGCAGAAGATGACCATATTGGCAAAGTCCTGGTTTTGCTCCTTGATCTGCTCGTCACTCTGGCGCTCTATTTCGCGGAAAATGCGACACGAGGGGAATATGGAGCGTATGGTGTTGACTACAGCCTTGGTTGGTGGGAGGAGGAAGTCACCGGCATAGTTCTGTGTATCTGTTAGCAACTTGTTCCATAGCTACCGCTGGGAAAGACGTACAATGGCAATTACACCGTCGGGCTTCAGTAGGTCCTTGAGGCCTTGCAGGAATTCGAGCGTGAACAGGGCCACAGGCTCTGCACCGCCAGTAAAAACGTCATGGACAATGTAGTCAAAGCTCTCAGGGTTGGTCTTGGCGAGAGCCGAAGTGTAGCTGACGGCATCTTGAATGACGGGAATGTGATTGGCACTGAGACCAAAGTAGTCAACGGCAAACTCATGCACCGCAGGGTCAATCTCAACAATAGTGGTGTTGATTCCATGGGCAATGAAAGCCCCGGGGGTGGTACCAATACCGAGTCCGCTATAGATCATTATTAGCATTCAAAGAGCCGACGACAGATGTTGATAGGGCGGATTGACTCACATGACCAAGGCATTGGCGGTACTGTCCACGATAGCCTTCTTGGTTAAGACTAAACGGACAGCCTCGAGCATAACAAAGACCGAGTACACCGGCTCAGCTACTTTTCCACTCGTGAATTTAATCCACAAACCACCCAAAAGACTGTGGTCACAGCGCATTACACGGAAGCCCCGCTCCATACTCTCTAGAACCGAGACGTATCCCGTGACAGATTCTTTGCGGGCAACTAGCTTCCATGCTTCCTCTTCTAGAGAAGCCTGCAGCATGACTGTAGCAGCAGCCGTAGGAAGGTGCGTATTGAACAGAGCAGCATGAGCCACAGCAGGGAGGCCGAGCAGGAGGAACTGAGAGGGTGCGTAAATAGTGTAGGCAGCAGCAAATGCCAGTTGCAGACCAACCCGTGAAGCCAAAGCCGAGGAGCCTAAAAACATGGGGATTTTCATGCTAGACACAGATTCGACCGTCTTGAAGAACAAGAGCCCGAGCAGGCCCGGGAGGGAGTCCCCGATCCAGCCAGGGAGCAGGCGGATGCTCATGCCTTCTAGGCTCAGCGCTACTTCTGCCACTGAGATGACGATCAACGGGAGCAGCGTCACAGATTCCACAATAGTTGGGCCCCACTCAACTCCCAATGAAGCACTCTCACCACCGAGGATAAACTGCAGTGCTGGAATCCAAATGGCAATTACCGGGAGAAACTTGACAAGATCTTTGCCAAAGAGACGTGACAGAGCCGTGCTGCTTGCCCAGCCGAGAAAACAACCAGTGGCAGTTAGCTTGGAGTGGTGGACAGCTGCAGGGATGCCGCCGAACGTGGGTGACAGAGCCAGCTGTGAGACGGTAGACGAAAGACCAAGGAGAAGCAGCAACAATGCGGACCTGAGAATTGGCGCTGTGTAGGCAATAGAGTCCTGCAAGGGCGAGTGAGACTCGGCCTTGTGCTTCAGATCGCGCAGCTCTTTTTCGAAGCGAGCGGGCGTCATCGCAGCATCATTACTTGTTTGAGGGGCCGGAGCCGACGGAGCCGGTTGTTTGGCCATTGTGTACAGAGGGTGAAGGGTAAAAGGTGGGGAAGACGAGAAATAAACACCGAATCTAAAAACTAGAGAACGACGCAGAGCTCCCAAGAAAACACGCCCAGCGCGTCGTGATAACGAATATGGTGTTGTAAAAAGAAGTGAAACTGTCCACAGCAAAAAGCGCAACTACTGCAAATAAATAGAAGCTTTAGATGAAATTAGCACCAGGACAGCAAGAGCCAAAAAGAGAAATATAGTCAGAAAGGGTCAGAAGAAACCTTGCAACAGCCTAACTGAGCCAATCGAAGCTGAGGAAATCAATCAATGGAAGCCCCGAAATTGTGATGGTGAAGTAGTTGCTAGAAGCAGGCGTTCCTTCTTAAGCTACGTGGAACTTACAACGAGAAATGGTCAGATGAAACAAGGGGAAGGTAACCGACCGCCTTCCTCCGGAAAGCGTTGAAGCTTTGGCCTTTGGCCTTGGCGACTTTTGTGGAGATGGCCCAGGACTAGGGTATATAGACCCTAATGCAATAGGGCACGGGAGATTGTAAATCCCCCCCGCAAGCGGAGTTTAAAGATGGCGAAATCCAGGCTTATATTCATGATGGAGTCCGGAATAAAAGCTAGAAAATTGACTGACAAATGCTCGGCCTGAAATACGCTCTTCAAATCCCTCACTGGAAACTATCTCGGACGGCAATTTATCACAGCTTTAGAAGTGAGTTCCCGAATGCACCCCAGACCCTCCCTCTCTCCCTCCGAGTTCTTCTTCTGTATAGTGCTGTGTTTCTTCTGCTCTCCCCGCTATTCAGTCCACACATCCCCAGAGCTTGGTCCTCAAGGCCGGCCTGTGTTCTTTGCTGTGGCTTCTTCAGTCATCCACAAGTTTGTGTTTGTATCGATGTGCTCAAACTCCGCTGCCTCTCCTTCTTTCTGTTCTGCTATAGCTATTCAAAAAGTCGTTCCTACTCAAGCAATCCTGCTTTTTTATATGCTGCTCTTTGACCCCGTCTTTGTTTTGTCTACTGCACTTATTTCTGCTTTGCAGGCATAGTATATTCCTTTAGCCTCTGCAGTAGTACCGCACACTCTAATTCCGTCTTTCTTTTCTCCAGTACGCTCATTTCAACCTAAACCACGAGCTATTACCACAATGGCCTACGAAAAAGAACTTCAGATTGCGCAGCTCGCTGTGCAACGCGCTTCTATCCTAACTAAGCGTGTCTTCCACGAAAAGGCCAAGGGCTCTGTTAACAAGAACGACAAGTCGCCCGTGACTATTGGCGACTTTGGCGCCCAGGCCCTCATCATTGCTGCCTTGAAGCACCACTTTCCTGCCGACGAAATTGTGGCTGAGGAGGAATCGGCAATGTTGCGCGAGAACACAGAGCTGCGCAGCCAAATCTGGCAGCTGGTCAAGAGCACTGCCTTGGAAGACGCCGAGAGCGAGCAGCTTTTGGGTGGCGCTATCCCCTCGGAGGATGCCATGCTGACGCTGATTGATGCTGGCGACAGTAAGGGCGGTGCTTCAGGCCGCATTTGGACTATTGATCCTATTGATGGCACCAAGGGATTCCTGCGTGGCGGCCAATATGCCGTCTGCCTGGGCCTCATCGTTGACGGCCAGGTTGCCGTTGGTGTGCTGGGCTGCCCTAATCTGCCAATAGATGATGCAGCTCCCTTGGCAGCCAACATGGCTTCAGAGCAGACCGACTCGACTGCCCACGGCGTGCTGTTTTCGGCCATCCACGGCGAGGGCGCTACATCACGACCGCTAACTGCTAGCTCACTAAGCACCGGCGGCGGAAAGACTATCACCGTGCGGTCATTGGAGTCGATGTCCAAGGCAACATTTTGCGAGTCTGTCGAGGCTGGCCACTCGTCACACAGTGATCAGGCACGGATTGCACAGTTGCTCGGCGTCACATCTCCATCAGTGCGCATGGACTCACAGGCCAAGTACGGCTCGATTGCACGCGGTGCCGGCGATATTTACTTGCGACTGCCTGTTAGTGACACCTACCGAGAGAAGATCTGGGACCATGCTGCTGGTGATCTGATTGTGCGTGAGGCGGGTGGTGCAGTCACGGATATCTACGGCAAGCAGCTGGACTTTAGCAAGGGCCGCATTTTGGGTGGCAACAAGGGTGTTGTTGCGGCTCCGGCGGCTGTGCATAGTGTAGTTCTGAAAGCAGTACAGGAAGTGCTGAAGATTTAAGGGCAAAAACGGCAAACAGAGGTAGCTTGGATAGCCTAGTTGAGAAAACAATGCGAACGCCGCAGCTTATAGTATCACGGAGAAACGCCACAAGTATAAAAGGGGCGCCACAACTCTAACGTCCAAACACTGCTATTCACACTGTGCTGTTCTCACTGTACGGTAGTCTTGTAGTACAATAAGATAAAAGTGGAGACCGTGGCTTTGGCCTCTGCTCTAATTAAGGAAGAAGGCCTTCAAGCTTCGGACAAGACAATTTTAAGACAACTCTTGATGTCCTCATTCTCCAAGACGTTTGGCTGTGCCAGCTGAAGCAATCGATTTGCGACTTGTCCGTTTCCCACTCTCTTCATTAGAGGCTATCCCTTTGCCATACGCAGCCGGTCGCGTTATCTCGACGTAAGCAACGGCCCTTCTCTGATAACGCAATCTCTCTATTCTCGCCTTTCCAGTTCTCTTCTTTTTCTCTCTCCTTAAGGGAATGATAGGTCAGAATGTTCGCCAACGCGCTCAAATCTATCTCGGCTACCAATATTACCGCCAACTACAGCATTTCATCGACACCTAGCTCGACAGCTGGCGCATGGAAAATCTACGATTGCAAGAAGAAGTCGACCGGAAAGCCATACAGCGTCTTTGTCTTCGACCGCAAGAGTCTCGATGGCTCGTCTAGTAGCGCATTCGGCGGCAGCAACCGATCGGGGGGCACAAATTCGGCAATGCTCAAACGAGCAGCCGAGGAGGTAGTAGAAAGATTGAGGAAAGAGGCATCGAGCTTAGCACGACTGCGGCATCCAAATATCCTCGAGCTGGTTGAGCCGGTTGAAGACACGCGCGGCGGTGGCCTCCAGTTTGTTACAGAGCCCGTCGTGGCATCGTTGTCGGGGCTTCTGCAAGAAAAAGACGAGGTCGAGCGACGTGGTGGCTCAGGTGCAGGCCGGACCAGTCGCTATACAACCGAGGACTCTGATGGTGGCAGGAAAAGAAAGGAACTGGAGCTAGATGACCTTGAGATCCAGAAGGGAGTTTTGCAGATAAGCAAGGCGCTCGAGTTTCTACATGAGAATGCAGGACTAGTACATGGAAACCTAACGCCAGACGCAGTTCTGGTGAATGCCAAGGTATGTGAGGCCTACAGGCAGGGAGATTTCGCTCTCCTTTCCATATTTCCGTCCATGAACCCTTCGTTGTTCTTGGGGTTCTCCTTTCACACACTAACACGCCTCTTGTAGTCAGACTGGAAAATCAGCGGCCTTGCCTTTTGCTCGCCTGCCGCCAACTCTGACAAGCCCACCTCGTTTCAGCCAATCAGCCTGTCTGAAGTCCTCAACCTCGACCCACGCCTGCCACGCTTCGTCCAGCTCGATCTTGACTACACATCGCCGGACTTTGTCATGGACAACAACGTGACATCTGCGGCTGACATGTTTTCGCTGGGCATTCTTTGTGTGACCCTGTACAACTCGCCTCACAAATCACCCCTCGAAGCTCATGGCGGCTTGTCCTCGTACAAAAGACTGTTCTCTTCGCCTGGTTCTATTCCTACAGTGTCGAACAACTTCCTCTCGTCCAAGCCTGTGCCCAAAGAGCTGGCATCTCTGGTGCTACCACGACTCATCACGCGGCGGCCGGCCCAGAGATTGACAGCACGCGAATTCCAAGCTAGCGAGTACTTTGACAATGTGCTGGTGTCTACCATCCGTTTTCTCGACTCGTTCCCCACCAAGACTGCCGCAGAGAAATCTTCATTTATGCGTGGTCTTCAAAAAGTGCTACCGTCATTCCCCAAGTCTGTTATGGAACGAAAAATCCTGCCGGCTCTGCTAGACGAGACTAAGGACAGAGAGCTGCTCTCACTTATACTGCACAACGTTTTCAAAATCGTCGAGCTGCTCCCGGCCGGCATTGCTCGCAGAGTGTTTGCTGATAGGGTTCGCCCAGCTCTCAAGCACGTCTTTATTGCTAATGCTAAGCAGGGCGGCGAGAAGGATCCAGTCCGAGATGCCGGCCTGATGATGGTCCTCGAACACATGCCAGCTATTTCTGCCAATTGTAACGGCAAGGAGTTTAAAGATGGTATGTACCTGTTTGCGCGCCCATCGCGAAGAACGTGCCGATCATTAAGAAGCCGCATGCCAGTAACTTTTAACTAACGTTTGTCCGACTCTTGCTCCCAGACATCCTCCCCGTCTATATGCTGGCCATCGAATCACCTGCACCAACCCTTGTAGACATGTCTCTGCGTACCCTTGCGGCTATTCTGCCTGTCCTTGACTTTAGTACCATCAAAAACGAACTCTTTCCTGTTATTGCCACCATGTTTAGCCGCACGAGCAGTCTTGCTATAAAAGTGCGTGGACTACAGGCATTTGTAGTGCTTTGTGGTGGCTCCAATGACACATCAACCCAATCCAACGATGGCCTAGACGGTTTCAATGTCAAGAAGAAGACAGCTAGTTCGTCAGCGCTGGATAAGTACACAATGCAGGAAAAGATCATTCCGCTAGTCAAGGCCATTAAGACCAAGGAGCCGGCCGTCATGATAGCCTCACTCAAGCTACTCCAGGTAATTGGCGAAGTGGCTGATGGCGAGTTTGTAGCCATGGAAATCCTGCCCATCTTGTGGTTCATGAGTCTTGGCCCGCTACTCAATCTCAAGCAGTTCCAGGCCTTCATGGATTTGATTAAGCTACTCTCGCGCCGTGTCGAAGACGAGCAGATCAAGAAATTGCAGGAACTATCGGGTACCTCTGACCCAGCCACTGCCCAGCCTGGCGACGATTTCATGTCCTTTGGCGGCATCACTGGCACCCAGTTTGATGCCTCACCCAGCACGGAAGACGACTTTGAGCGTCTTGTTAAGGGTCGTGCAGCTGCGAGTTCTGCTGGTTCTGCTGCTGCATCGGGCTGGGACGACAACCCGCCACTGCCAGTGCGCTCCCATTCACACACACAAATGGCTCCTCCTACAACATCCCCTGCTACGCAATCACAGACTTCTCCCCCTCCGAGCTTTTCATGGTCTACTCCACCTCCATCTCAGACCACCATCAAGCCACAGCCACCCACAGACTTGAACCGCTTTGGAGCCCTTTCACCCTCAGTCACGCAATTCTCACAGCCGCTACAGCCAGCGCCAAGTAATGGAAGCGGAGCGGCCTCAGCATCGTCGTTTTCCATGGCTTCCACTCTAGCTCCCACAACAGCCGGTAGTGTCAATTGGTCTACAGCTACTACGAAGCCAACTCCGTCGCCCTGGGGCTCCTCCAACATGCAACAACCCTTGTCGGGTCTTGGTGGCGCGCCAATGAACTCGCTGGCATCTCTTGGCCAGAATCAGCAACAGAACAGCCCTGCCTGGCCTGCGACTTCAACTTCATCTGGGGCTTTTAGCATGACGCAGGCAAAGTCGCCGCCCTCTTCAGCATTTAGCTTGCCACCGCCACCTGCACAGAATGTCTGGGCGAGCAACTCTCCTGCTTCCCAACAGCCACAACAACAGCAGAAGCCAGCTGGTGGACTGGATAAGTACCAGAGCTTGCTGTAAACTAGTTGGGGAGGCCAATGGAGGCCGTATTTAGCCCCCCCCCCCTTCCCCCTGGACTTTCAGTCACTAACTAGGCCACGTGCTTTATATCTTGTTTGTTATATCCATTGTGGCAGCTTCAGCGTCCAGCTTTGCATGGTGTGTTTTCGCAGGCGTCTTGCTTTCGTTTTATTTTTTGTATTTATGTACGATCCATTTGTGTTTTTCTGTCCTTACTGTATAGCAATCTTGCATCATAGAGTGTACAAGTACCTTAGAGCGTATTATCACATCACGTCACTTCACATCGTATTACTGCGTATACTCAATCATCCTAACCAAAAAAAAGAAAAAGGAAAAAAATTGTACACGCCAAAGTCCTGGGATCCGATGTCCAAACGCTGTACTGGACGAAAAGAAAAAGAAAAAGGCAAAGGCAAAAAGAAACGAGGATCCATAGCATCACCCTAGGTTAAACCCTGGTGGTGCACCCTCAATCTCCAACACAAAATCAACATCCCCCAAATCCATATCCATGCCTAGGCCTGGTGCCGGTGCCGACGCCAAAGAGCGCATCCCCTGAACACTCTCACGCCCAGCCTCCTTGACTCCGTCTTCCGTAACAAAGCGCGTCTTCTTCCTGACCGGCTCGTCAGCCGTCGACGGCTGTGTGTTCTGGCGACATAGCCGCTCGCCGCCTTTCATACGACTTAGCTTAGAGCTTAATCCGCTACCCCAGCCATACGACGCACCACTCCCACCTGTCGCAGAGGGCGTTGGCTTGTCTGCCGAAATAGTGCTGTCATCCACCCGTTTTCGCTTGCCGTTAGTTAGGTCAACATCTTCAGCACGGCGACCTCGACTAATATTAGCCAAGGTTAAGGTCGGTGTAGAATGGGACGACTTGATTGGCGTAGAGGCGGAAGTACCAGCTGATGCGGGTGTTTGTGATCCGGATCCACTAGCATCAGCACCGGTGCCGGGCTTAGCTAAGTTCACGGGTTTGCCAGCAAACTTGGCCATATATTCATGGCCAACACCACTGCCTCCACGACCCGCTAACTTGCGGGCTAGATCCCGCTCTTTTTCTTTAGCAATAAGAGCACGCCGGAGGTTGTCCTCGCGTTCTTGCTTTTCGGCCATGGTCAAGTGCTTGCCATCCATCATATCGGCAGCAGAACGGGTACGACTCATAAAGAAATTCGACTGACTATCAAAGTCATAATGGCCCTTGCCACGATTCAGTTCGCTGGGCATTCCGCCATTTTTACGGGCAGCATAACCAGCACCGCCCTTTCCAAACTTCTTGTTAGTCACAGCCGTCATTCCATTCCAATCTTTGCCGCTGCGGCCAAAACCTGACCCCGTCATCTCCACGCGGCCCTGCTTGATCTTTTGCAGAGCCTGGTTGCTGTGGAATTCACAGTATTCAGTCCGCTTTGAGTTGATCCATGCCCCACATGGATGACCGTCTTTCTTGACCGACTTGCAGTATCCCAAATCACGTGCTGTGCCAATTTCTAGAATCGTATCCGCATCGGAGTTTATCACTAAACTCCAACGGCCTGTATCCTTCTTGCCTGGCGGAGGCGGCATGACGTTGGGATTTAGGATGGCTAGCACCGTACCCTCTGTGAGCTTCCAGAAACGCTCAAAACCAGTGCCAAACAAGAACAGTTCGACGTCAAGGTTCAGATCTACAAGCGTCATGACCATGTATTTACTTTCCTGTTTTTTATTGGGCTGTGCGGCATTTGGCTTGTGGGTTCGCGGATCAGACTTGCGGGCCAGAATGGCGAAGACAACAATGTTCTGTTCGATTTCTGGCAGCTCGAAATCAGGCGCCTTGACAACTTTAGTCAGATCTGTCACTGAGAAAATCTTGGAGTCCTGCATGTGGCGGGCGACGACTTGGTGCGGCAGAATACGCTTGGTCAAATGGAATGACGAATACGACTCAAATGAAGCTTCTGACTTTTTCTCGGCCTCTGGCTTTGCGATGCCCATAATCTCCTCGCGTGTGTAGTGGCGGGGTGCCTTGGGCTCTTGCACTATCTCAACGGCCTTTTCCTTGAAGTTCTGCATCTCCTGCTGCGTGATACCGAATGTATTTGACCGTACTTGCTGAATGCGTTCTTGTCTCTCTAGCTTTTCGCTATGCTCAGCCTTAGCTAGAGCCAGCCGTTCATTGAAGCTGAGGGGCCGGTCTTCTACTGATGCAAGTCCCGCTTGCTGCTTGTGTTGCGCTGTGCCTCGAGCTTTGCGAAGATAGCCCGTGCTAGTGCTGGCGCCACCACTCCCTGTGCTGGAGAACGAGTCATTGAGTTTTGCTTTGCCTGGTTTATCTAGCCTCACGTCTTCTCCTCGCAGGCCTCGAGACAAGATCTTTCTAAGAGGTGACGTTGCCTCGACCAATTTATGGACGCGCTGGACTGGTGATAAGGGAACTTCAACCTCTCGCTCAGCTACTGGTGCAGTGACCGCTGCCCTCGATGGTGGTAGTATTGGTGGCTTCAAAGCCATGGGGTCTGGTATCGCACTAACACTGGAGCTAACACTGGAGCTTGCATTAGCATTAGCATTGGTACTAGCCGACGGCCGCGCATAAGCAAGCCTAGCAGGAGATTTTCCAACACTGGCAGGCGACTTGGGCAGATTGGCAAACATGGCAGGCGAGTCGAGTAGCCCTACGGGCTTGGGTTTTCCTGGCGTTCCGGGGGATGCTTGGGATGACTGTCGGGACTGTGATGCCTGCAATTTCTTCTCTTTTTGGAGTTTCTTGAGCTTCAGCCGCGCCTGGATAGCCTGTAGCTTGAGCTGTAAAGTCTCCTCATCCTCATCCTCATCATCATCGTTGTCGTCGTCAAGACCTCCCAAGGCCTGTTCAAAGGGTTCCGGCGTACGGGCAATACGGGCTCTCCTCAAGGGTGACGGTGATGATGGCGACATCTGGAGCTGGCGCTGTTGTTCTGCTGTCATAGCCTTATATTTCTCCCGCCCGCGGGGCGTCAATAGAAGCGCATCTCGGGGCGATCGAGGTGGCCACTGCGGCTCGTCCCTCTGAGCTAATAAGTAGTCAGTCAATCACCAGTTAGTACCTGAAAGAGTAACTCCATGACGTCAGTCCATGTCTATATCGGCTTCTTACAGGGAATCATTTTATTTGTTGAGTCCATGAAGACTGAAATCCCCTTGGGCATAACACTTGAGTGTCAATAGTAAGTAAGGTGCCACTCGTCCGGCACCACAGCTCGAAGATCTACACTAGATCAGCCGTCGTGGTAGTTTTTCGAAGTGGTAGGAGTAACGAAAAAGGCGATAGAGCAGAGAGAAGTACAAGAAGCCGAGGAGTACAACAAGCCTCATGCAAGCTCAAAGCGTGGGCGGCTTGGTGATAGTTGCAGACAAGGCTGAGGATTTGCAGAATTTTTTATTCTTGGCTATTGCTTGAGCGAGGCTTCCACTTCGCAGTTTGTTGTTCTGTTTGAGTAGTTTCCTGTCAACATGCAAATCGTCACTGCCCTATATTGGCTGCATAACTTTTCCCCTGTCTTGTCCAACTTTCAACCCCGTTGTTTATTTGCAATTACCGTTGCTGTCGCTGTTGCTGCTGCCCATTAAAGCTGCAGGTGCCCGTGCACATGTCTGCACAGATAGAGATAAAGTGGATGAGTGTCTCACTTGGCGGTATATCGCGTTCATTGGCTAGAACGCGTAAGACGCGTTTTGTTCCATCAATGAAATTAATACCCACTTTTACTATAATTCTACGTACATCAGTTCCACGTTCTGTGCATCACATTACGATTAGCTCACATAACCATATTCAAGCAACACTCGTCTTTGGACTAACATAAACGCTCCATCCTGTGCCACAACATATCAGGTCCAATTCAGACTTGTCCCATCCCATCACACACAATGGCACGGACAACCCGCTCAACAAAGACTCCAGCTTCAGCAGTTGCCGACTCTGCAGCCACTTCTAAAACGTCTAGCAAGGTTCATTCTCTCCCGCCAGCTGCAAACCCCAAACACATCTTTGTCTTGCCTGAAAGAGCAACTCCAAATGCGCGAATCATCACATTACCAAACCCACGCTCAGGGAAGCCAACACGCTATTATGCCTGTCCCACAACCGGCCTCTACGAGTTTACACAGGTCTCCTCGGATGAGCCGCGAAGCTGGCTGATTGAGAGTCCTACTACATCAGGACCAGCGGGCGAACTCACGACTATCAGCGACGCGGACCTGTTTATAGCAACAACAATTGATCCTGTGTTCCACTTGATCTCAGCGCTCTACAAGGAAACTTCATCAGATGAAAAGCCTCGCTACCTATCGGCTGACGACCAGCTCGACAAGATTCCCAACAACGACGGCTCCCATTTGTGGTCCATCCTTAAGTGGAAGGGCATGCGCAAAATCTTCGAAGACAGACTAAGCGCCATCTGTACAACGGCCGACCTTGGCGGCGAAACTATGTACTGCCTAAACCAAAACAAGGTCTATGATCTGGTCCTCAGCAAGGCGTCTCGACTGGCTGAAAACGGGCTACCCGATAGTCTGGAGGAGAAGTTTGTAACAAAGGTTCTAGAGTCACCAATGGTCTTCCAAGCGGCGATACCTGGGGCTGTCCTAGGTGACACCAACGAAACATCCTCTGACTCTGCAACGCCAAGCACAGATTCAGCCAATTCACATTCATCCGCCGACTCAACATCGACACCTGCTACAGATATAGACAGCTTTGCGGGAGGCTCTTTCGTTGCTGTCAAGATCCCTGAGGATGTGCTTGCGCTACAACGGATATCCATCGCCTTCAAATTCATATGTTCCAAATACGTTCCCGAATCGCTCGATGTGTCGCTGAAAGCACACCTCGCAGAGAAAATGGACTTTGGGCCGCTTGATGCCTATCTAGCAAAGCTTACCAAGACGCGCTCGGAAGCTGTAGCGTCCCGTTCCAGCGACATGTCGCGCAAGCACCCTCTGGAGGATGCCGAAGATCTGCTGCAGGAAAAGAAACGCAAGGTAGAGGAGGAAGCCAAGAAGAAGAAGCTAGTCAGCCGTGGCGTGAAAAGTTTACAAAAGGCCAATACAACAGGCATGAAAAAGCTCAGCCACTTTTTCAAAAAGGCCTGAGTTGGCGACTTGTGGGTAGTGCGTATTGTTTAATCGGTTGAGTCGGTAATAGCGACTGACTCGTAGTCGTAAGGTTGCACAGGCAGAAATGCGTATATAGATACGAAAGAGCAAGGATATACACACGGATAGCATAAGGCGTCTCTTTTCATGTCATTCATGAGTCATTAATCAAGTCAACTTCTCGCTCCAAATCACCAGTCGTTGCTAGAGGTTACGTACGGGATTTTCTCCCTATCGTGTGCTTGCACCCCGTGATCTAGAGCTAGACGCCCCTCGAGGGATGCCTCTGCCTATACTCGACTGCCCCCTGGTATTAGAGCTTGAAGTTGCTCTCGACTGGTACCCAAAGCCTGAAGATGAGGAAGTCGCAGCGGTGGAACTAGAGCCCCGGGTCGTGCCTCGTGTTACGCCTCTGGTTGTGGTTCCACGCGTAGACCCTCTTGAAATGCTCCCGCGGGTGCCAGCTCGACTCCTAGTCCCCCGAACGGAGCCCCGCGATGCACTAGGCGCAACAGCCTTACTGCGCTCTTCATCTTCCACCTTCTGGCGTAACGCCTCACGTCTGCGCTCTTCTTCTAGAAGCCGTCGTTGTTCAGCTTGTTGTCTAAGAATGGCTTCTGCTTCAATGTCGGCAAGATCTTGGGTGGCGCCCTTCCACGAAGAGTCGAGGATGAGGCGTTGGTTATGTTCTGTTTGTGAGAGGATACGAGTCCATGTGTCAAGTAGGATTGAGGAGTTATTGACAGTACCGCCGACAACCTAGATGATTGGTTAGCCACACAAGTCAACATGCGGGGTAAGAGGTTTAGAGGTTTACAGCCACAACTCACATTCATGCTGCTCTGGACTTTTTCCAGCGTCGCTATGGTACTCTCGATTACCGAATTAATGTTTTTGATGCCCTCGAGTTCCGAGCGCAATGCAGTGTCACGGTCATAGCCAGCGCTCTGGTTGCCATGCAGGCCACTGCCCGTTACTGGTGTCTTTGGTGTCTTTGGCGTTTTGGGGGTTTTGGGCCGCTCAGGCACAGCAGCAGGCGACGTCCAGATGTGGTCTCGAGAGTCGTCGATAGGATCCGACATGGTCATTCAAAACGGAGCCGTAGACGAAAGAGAATGTTGGTTTCTTTGAGTTTAGCCAGTGCTGGAAATAGAAACGCAGACACGAGACGAGATGAGACGCGTGTGACACGGCTGAAAAAGCAACAAAGAAAAGATAAAGCCTAGGCAGTGTGTTTAACGAAAGCCAGTCAGTTTGTAGGCGCCGGGCATGAAATGAGCATAGACACAGTGATGAAGTGTCAAAGACGGGGCTTCGTGATAAGATTACGAGGTGAGGTCCACTTGACAAGGCTGACAAAGTGTCACGGAGTGTCGCAAGAAAAATTATACAGCCTTGTGCCAGAGTACAGTGCAGTACACATTATAGTACAGTGGATATCAATCAGTGTGGCAGCAAACAGCAAGTAAAACAGAGGGGCAGAGCTGAAACAGTAGGTACCTCCTCTCTGCTGTTGAAAGCACTTAACACCCAGGTACCTTTTTGCAGGCCACAACCATGACTAGCTTGCCACGTCGCGTAGCAACGACCCACACCGACCATCATTTTGCCCTATTTTCGTGTGCTTTCTTTGTGCTGCCCCACTATTTTTCTCTTAACGCGTCGCGGGGATCCTTTATGAAAAAAGTAGTGGGACAACTTGCTTGGAATCTAGTTGCCAACCTCCTCAATACCTGACAACCAGTAAACAAGAGGGGCTTGCATATGGCTTGTGATTGGTTATCTTTTATGTCTCTTTGTATAATGTCTAGCTTTCTTTCAACTACTCTCCATGACCCTGGGCAAATCCCTCCCCCCCTTCATATCCTGCTCTTTAACCCTTCTTGTTTTCTCTACTCATAACCAGGACGTGCGCCCCTTTCCTTTTTTTTCCCTCCCTTCTTGTTACCCTAACCATTATCACGGGTTTGCTTACTCTCATATCCACTCCTCAGATACCTCAGCATAACATCACCATACACCAACCCACCCGCTCGCTTGATTCTCCCTGAGTACCGCCTGGAATCCTAGTTACCACAGCTATTTGTTTCTACGTCTTTGTGTGCGTCTTTTGTGGCATCCCTCTCCCGTTCTTCGTGAACTTGTGAGACAGGCGTCAAGAGTAACAGGCTTTCTTGTCTTTTTGTCTTGAATGAAGCCCAAGCCATAACGGTCACTCGCCAATAAGATACCCTTTGCTGCTGTTCACGCCCGGAGTTTCAGTCCTGACAGCTGTATCTTGTTCTTCGTCTATCTCTTGAAAACGCTTCCTGTTTGCTGCTGACGGCGAGACGACCCCTGATCTCTGAACTCTTCGGAGCTCCCTTCCGCATCGGCGTGCCAATTCAGCAACTTGAGACCAGTGTATCTCGTCCACTCGCTATATCTTCTCTGCTCACTTGACTTTCTATTCAATTGCACCCCCTACAAACACACCTCTTTTTGCTGGCCCGGAATCATGGTCTCTAGCAAAGTCCCCTTGGCAGGTGCCCGAGCTACTACTCCCACGTGCAATGAGTCTGAGATGGTTGTACATACACCTCCCGCCCCTAGATTTGGTGGTTATGAGGACCGATGGGCTCCGTATTCCCCGCGCAAATCAGCCCGTATTGCAGAGAGAAAGACGCACAGAACACCATCGCCGCCACCTTTCAGTCGTACTCAGACTGTTGCTTCTACCTCCGCCCAGAAAACTGTCGCTTCCAAGACGGCTTCCGTCTCTTTTACTTCTCCCATGGCCTCGCCTAGAAAGAAGGTGACCCATGGGCTACAGACTCCTCGTAAACAACTGGGCAGCTCTCGTCTTACTTTGGATCCAGCTTGTCTGTCGTCATCCTCGAAAACAAAGGAGCCCTCATCTAGTTCCACCTATGTTGGCTCTGCTGGTATGCCAACGCCTGCCAAGACACCCCGCAAGGTTGCGCCGAGAAACGAAAACCTGGACTCCATCTCTCGGAATATATTCTCTACTTCTACTAGCATTGCAGACACTGATTCTCCCGAGCTGACGCCGCGTCGTCGCAGAGTCAAAAAGTATACGGGAAGCTCCCTTGACAGCATCATTGCTGACGAGCCTAGTGAAGAAGAACCGGCTATTCCTATATTTACCGATGCTGCTGACCGGCCCTTTGTTATAAAAAACACAGAAGATGATCCGTTCCTCCGTAAAACCCCTTCAATGATGCCTCCTCCCACACCCAGACGCCGCAGCCCACGGAAGAATGTGTCGGTGGCTGGAGAGGGCCGCATTACCGTCGAGGAGGCCATCAAACGGGATGATGGTATTATCTACACCTTTCGTGGCAAGAAGTTCCTTCGCAAGTTTTCTCCTGAGCGCGAAGACACTGATGGTATCCGCACTCGCAGTGGCCTGAAACCTCGTCTTCTGTTCCCCCCAAAGAAGGCCCAACCTGCCCCTTCGCCATCACTTGAGGACGAGGAGGCTGATACCGATGTTGAAGACCATGTTAAGAACGAGATCATCATTACTGAAGACGCCGAGGAGCAGGAAAAGGCTGCTGCTACCGTGGCTCCCGTGCTACCTGCCACACCTACCAAGCCTGTTGCCAATTGCTCCAAGACGCCCACAAGCGCTCGATTGAGCCTCCTGACGCCCCCCGAGTCGCACCGTTCTACACGTGCATCGGAGAAGTTTTTTGACGTCCTTCCGATCAAGCGCTCGAGTGCAGTCTTTGAGCAATGGCGCAGCACGGGAGCTAAACGTCGCCGTGCTGCCGATGATGAGGACTCGGAGCCTGTGCTCAAGCGGGCGAGGTCATAGATTAAGGACTGTCTCTTGTGCTATCACGCCTCCACAAGCCAGCAGCTTTGCCTTGTCGTTGCTATTGTCATCGCCGTTTCCCGCCTACTTTTTCTTTTTTTCGTTCATCCCAGTCCCCGTCCGCAAACTTTGACTTGAATCTTTAACCACCTTTTTCTTTTCTATTCATTCTTATTCAACACTCTTTTCACTGATGTTGTCACAATTGGTCTTTTTATTTTTTCTTCATTCCTTTAACCTTCTTTTTTATTTTCCCTCAATCTTTATCTTCTTTTCACTACACTCTTTTACCATTTTTTTTAAGTTTATTTCGTAATTCTTTCTTTTCGTTCCATTCTTTTTTGTCACGTTAAGATTTTTTTCACATATATTCGTTTATTACTTTCTCTACACTCACTACTACTATTTTTCTCTTCTCTTCTTTTTTCTTGTCATACCCCCGCATCACGTCATCGCGGACGGGCTGAGCCTCAACGCACACAACATGCTTTGACAAAGCAGCTTCTGCAAATTCTTGCCGACGGTCTTCTATGCCTTATGCCTGGTATCATCTCACGGGACCATACCTCTTTTTTTGATTTCTTTTCTTTCCCATCACTTCTTGTGGCGCGCATCAAACGGATGCTGTCCCTGACTTTGGAAGTCCGAGTCAGCCTTGACCGCCCCCACCCCTTTGCTTTTCATCATGAGGCCTGACGCAGTCGTCACTCATGTCATACCATATCACCCGCTAGCTTTTTGACATTTTGCTCCGCTTTTGGCACCTGATTTTTTTTTTTTTGCGAGAAACTGGCTCACAAAAACCTTGGTGCCCACTTGCTCCGGCAAGTATGCCCCTCCGGCTTTTCAAGTACAGACGACGAAGGAAACGATATCCCACTTTAGTTCTTTTTTACTATTAAGACGACTGCTTGTTTGGCGTTCTTTGTTTAGCTTTTTTCACTGCCCTACGTTTATTTTTTTATTGTCCGTTTCCTTTTTTACCCTTCACCCTGTACATGCTTTTTTGTATCTCTTTATTATGTGAACTTGTTGGCTTGTTTTTCCTCATGTGGCGGCGGTAGTGTTTTTTGCGGTCAGCATCTCGGGCAACCAGGGCTGTCCTGCTTGGGTTTTGGAAGATGGGTCACAGTAGTAAATACAACTGACTTCCTTTGTGGCGTTTGATATTTTGAATATGTATCCAAGTACCTCTTCGTTTATTTAGTCTTCCGTGTCTCGGTGCATCGCTTGGTATTTGTTGCTCTCTGCGCAATCGCCGACCTGCTTGTCGTCTCTTCTCTAGTTACACAAAGTGTTTTGTCCCTGCCCGAATCGGCCGCTACAAATGTCGTATACGATCGGGCTCCTTCTGCATCTAGCTTTTTGTCTCTCTTGCTGAGTTTTCCATCGGCTCCGTCGGCCCGGCACCTTGCGTGTATGTATAACCCTGAAACCAACAGCAAACGAGCTTGATAACTTTTTGTGGGGCGGCGATGTCAACTTTTGCTCCTGTCTTGTAATTTGTCTTATAGTTGATGTTACTTTTTGCTGCTCTTTCGCAAGGGAAAATATGTCAACCAGGTTCCAGGTCTAGACTTCAATGGTTGCCTGTTCTTGGTAATGTACGTAATTACCGTGACCTTATCCTAGGTGCCAATTGCTATGACAGACAACACTCCCCCCAACTGAATAGGAGACGCTTTTCCACCAAAGTCAGTCCACATCTAGTCCAGCCTAACCCTCTGGAGGAGGGGGGGGGGGGGTAATTACCTCTAAAAGGAAAGCTTGAGCCTAAAATTGTTTGCAATTTCTGCCCCTCCTTGCGTTTGGTGTGTTCGTTCATCCACACAAGTATAACTACCCAGCAACAGCCATCTGCGTTTCTGTCTTCTACTCACATATCAATTGTTTTATTCTTCTCTGTACTTCTCGAAGCACATTAGATTCGCTCGAAATCCTATTCAGCCCTATTCGCTTATTCTCTTTTTGCCTGTAGGCGTTCTTCTGCTCTTGATTCTCGACCTCACCGCCCTGCTCGACTTCAGACAATGCATATCCTTGTGACCAACGACGATGGCCCGCCATCCCCCCACTCCTCGCCCTACGTCCATACGCTGGTTCGCCAGCTTAAGGCTGCAGGACACACTGTTTCCGTTATCCTCCCGCATGCCCAGCGGTCATGGATCGGCAAGGCACATATCATTGGCCAAACTGTCAAGCCCGTGTACTACCGGCCCGGCAGCGCCTCTCACGGCGATGGCCCCGAGGCTCAGGGCTCTGTGCATAAACTCCCACAGACTTCGCCCGCCGAGGAAGAATGGGTCCTGGTTGACGGCACGCCAGCTTCGTGTGTGCAGATTGGCGTGCATCACATGTTCAAACACAAGGCCCCCGTTGATCTCGTCGTCAGCGGACCCAACTTTGGCCGTAACACCACTGCCGTCTTTGCTCTGAGCAGTGGAACAATGGGAGCAGCAATGGAGGCGGCCGTCTGTGGCTTCAAAGCCATTGCGCTTAGTTACGCCTTCTTCACGCAGAACCATGACCCTGACATCATCGAAGCCGCTACCCGCCATTCAGTGCGTGTGATTGAGGCGATCTACAAACAGTGGCCGGCTGACAAGTCCATCGACCTGTACAGCATCAACGTGCCGCTGGTCAGCGAGGTTGAGACTAACAAGACGATGTGGACGGATATCTTGCAAAATTACTGGACTGAAGGCAGCTGCTTTGAGGAGATTGACGGCGGTGCTGAGGACGACGATGCAGATCTACAAGAAGAAAATATTCGCCAGGGATCCATCCGGTCCGAGGCCAACGGGCCTGTCTCGGGCCATAGCCACAGGCATTTCAAATGGGCGCCCAAGTTTGCTGGTGTTTATCAGAGCGTCGAAGATTCAGAACCTGGAAACGATGGGTGGATTGTCAAGGAGAAACTAACTAGGTAGGTCTCTGTCCTCCGCAAATTATACTCGTCGTTGTAGCTAACCTTTCATACTTTCTAGCATCACCCCTCTTAAGGCCAACTTTTTCCAGGCAGGTCACCACCTGCTTGGCAAGGAACTGGAGCTGTAAGTGCCGACTTCAGCAGTAGCATGTTTTCTGATTTTTGTTCTCTCTACCTCTTTTGTTGTTGTTGCTTCTCTTTTCTTTTCCCGGCGTGTTTTCTCCTACCCTGGCTTTCCATCTCCTGAATCGTTCTCTTGTAACGCCCTACTTATTTCAGTCGGGCTGGGTCATATGGACAAGTGGATGATATACGGACACTGCGAGATGACATTCTATGATCCTGAGCTTTTTGTCCGATTTGGCGTAAGATTGAGGTGTGAGATGTGACTTGGGGTAATGTATCTTGCGCCTGTACATGACGATATGAGATATTTATTAAACAATGAACTTTTGCTATACTCTTTACCTATGTATTTCCGAGTTCTAGCTGTTTTCAATTTTCCTAGTTGTCCGTTCTTGTGTTTATTTTATGCTTACTCACAGCTCTTTCCTCCTTCTAGCAGCACCTCCGTCACTTCTACCAACTCGGGTCCGTCCAGCCTCTTTGCCGCCGTCAAGTACGATGATCCCTATGTGCAACCGATTATTGTATCTGCACTGGAAAGGCTCTTCCCTGGCGTTTTCACGATGCTCTCGCCCGTAGTCAAAGGCGATGACCCAATTTCTCTCGCTACCTACATCCCCAATGGCTCCAAGGTCTTACAGATCATGGCCTACGAGGGCCTGGACTTTGATTACGCCGCACAGCACTCCAGCACGGCTTTAATCAACAGCTACATGATTCGTAAGGCCCTTATCCGCAAGCATTACCTTTCATTAGCTGTGCAGCACTGGGTTGCCAAGCACCCTGAATCTATTCTTAAAAAAGCCGTCAAGCCTAGTGATGCTTTTGAAGTTGACTACGCCGAGTTCCTAGACGATTCTTTGATAGAAGCCTTTGATCTACGCCAAAGCATGGATGAGAATGAGAGCAAAAATGCCGAGGACCGCCAGTGGTGGATTCTCAAGCCAGGCATGAGTGATCGTGGCCAGGGCATTCGCCTGTTTAGCACGATGGAGGAGCTCCAGGAAATCTTTGACGAGTGGGAGGCCGAGCGGCCAGACTCGGATGATGAGGGTGATGCCGACGACGACACGCATAGTGCTAATGGGAGTGCGATAGCGCAGGGGGACAGAGCTGAGTCTGGGGGCGATTACATAACTGCGTCACACTTACGTCACTTCATCGCTCAACAGTACATCCACCCACCTCTGCTCCCCGCCGGTGACAACCGGAAGTTTCACATCCGCACATATGTTATGTGCACTGGTCGCATGTCAGTGTACGTCTACGACGATATGCTTGCGTTATCTGCAAGCCAAGACTACACCGCCCCGTGGGCCGATACCAACCTAGATGCTCACTTGACCAACACGTGCCGACAGAACGAACTTCCAGAAGGCGCAGAACCAGTAGTCAGGAGACTTAGCGAGGTAGCTTTCCCGCCGGGCTCAACAAGCTACGCAACTCTCCGGATGCAGATTGGTGAGATTGTCGGCGACCTGTTTGAAGGCGCGGCCCGTGCCATGGCCATGCACTTCTCGCCGCTAGCCAACGCATTTGAAGTATTTGGTGTTGACTTCCTAGTCGGCGCTGATGGCACGCCATACCTACTTGAAGTCAACTCGTTCCCGGACTTCCGCCAAACAGGCGACAATCTGAGCGCAGTGGTTGAAGGCTTCTGGGTTGAAACACTACGCCATGCCGTCGGTAGTTTCTTTGGTTTACAGGCTAGCAAGCCTGCAGCAGACGAGCCACGGCTCCAGCTAGTTCGCAAGGTTGAACTGGGGCTGTAAGCTAAACAGACAGATCCAAAGCAAAAGAATGAAAAGGGAAAAAAGGGGGAGTGGGGAGAGAGAGAGGAGGAAGGCGTAGGAAAATCGAGCAGCGTAAATTGCCGCCCAGCACACGTAACAGCATCACGAGGATAAGACGAAGGTTCGGATAAGGAGTTGGAGAACTGGAAGAGGATTCATATGCAAAGTGGATTTTTGCTTTTGTGCGTGTCCACAGCAAGCAAACATTAAAACAAACATTAAAACAACGCTACGATACTTCCAGTTTATCTGGGCGTAAATATCTGTGGCTGCTTATTCGTCAAAAGTTCTTATTTCAACGTCGCACTTTCTTCAACGATTGTAACTACTATGCCTTAGTGATCTATATCTTCCTCGCCTATTGTCACATGCAAATCTACTCCTTTCTCTATAAACTAGTTGGCTTACAAAAAACACATCCGCACAGACGTAGCCTTCAACCCAAAGTAAACTCCGCCACGATGATGTGTGCAAGTGTTGCGACATAATACTAAGCAAGTCGTATACCGCAAAGCCGTCATCGTAAAAACGATCGTATATTGATAGGGTTAAACCCTAACTCTAAACACAACCCCCCTGCGACACACGTGCATCTACTTGCGATGTAATTCGCCATCAATTCTCACTGTTCTACAGCATATTTTCCCATACTACGTAGGACCAAGTCATAATAGATGTAGCATGGTAGTGTTATATGGAGACTGTTTAGCACTTCATACTCTTTAGGGCAGCTAGAAGCATGAGTATACACAGCACGACATTTGTGCACAGCCTCAGTGACAACAGAAGCAAGCATGCACGTCGGAAATGTAGACAAAAAAGGAGAGACGGGGACGGGAGTAGGAACAGTGTGAAAAGATAAAAGTGTAGACAATGAATATATGGGCCATTTGTATAAGCGCAATGGAATTTTCTTCCCTGTATGGGAGAACTCATGCAACACCACGTGGATTTGGGGGAAGAGATATACAATGGACGGCAATGGGTGACGAGCAGCTTGATGTTAGAAACACATATCGTCTAGGACTCTAGGACAAGCAACGCATAGGACGGCAATTAATATGATTCTCTTTGCAAAATATTTCAAGTCCTTGAAGGAGACAGTGCGATGATGTTAAGACATCTTGAGACAAAAGAAATCTCAAGATGCCCTGAGTCTCAAGTACAGTATTTGTATCTGCGCCAAGGGAGGGGAGAAGGGAAGAAGAGAGAAAGCGGAATAGTGCAGGCACAGCCCCATTTCCAAGACAAAATGATAAGCATGGTTGCGATTCTAGCGCATATGGGATTTTGTTGGTAGTGATAGCATATACTGAGGTGCTACGTAAGCAGAGAAAGCCAACCAGACGCCGGGGAAAAGAGGGGGACTAAGCATTATTAATTACAGATGCGGAATAACTCAAGCCGCAGACAATAAGCATTATTATAAGCTTGGAAAAGGCCAAGATGCAGAGATTGGGGGGGGGGGGGATGATGGAGGAGCGTAAGGTAAGAGACATGAGCATATCGGTACAGTATGATATAGAACAACGAAAGGGGAAAGACAGAAGACAGTACAATTCAAGGGTACTTTACGCATACATCCATAGAGACAAGCACAAATCAAGCGGGAGGAATGAAGGAACACAGAAGGCAGGGAGCAGCAAACCAACGAAGTGGAGTGAAAACTACCAAGCAAGAGAACGACAAGGTGAAAGAAGAAAAAGCACATAGAGAGAAATGAACAAAGCAGCAACAGGCATTCAGGTAATCATGTAATATATAGAAGATTCTTTGATATACTGTCACGAAATTAAAGGAGCTGACAGCCAGGAATTTGCCGATTTCCTAGCACAACACGCGTAAAACATTTAAGATGGATGGTTACGCCAAGGAAACCATCGTTGGGTGATTGTTATCCATCCCACTAGACGCCTTGGCCAATCACCAACGCCCTATCAAGATTTTGGAGAGAATGTGCAGAAAAGAAATACTGTTCTCAACACCTCGCTTTGCGTTGTAATGCTGTTGGGCAAGCACCTCATCCTCATCCTCATTCTCACTCCTATTTTCTTGAGGCTGTGCAAAATGTATCTGCATCAGACATTTGGGGCAAAATACAGTATCGATATATAATGTTTAGATTGAAAAGAGCAACTGGAGAACTCCTGCCTGCCTGAGAATTAAGTAAGCTTACTGGCTATAGTTTGTCGAATTGATCGTTATATTACCCTCAGTCGGGCATAACAAAAGTCGGAGCGTCTTTGTCTCGGCAGTCGCCAATTGTATCCTGTGCAAAATTTCAAAGAATGCTGGATGGATGCTTGTTAGCCCTTCTCCAGCAGCCTTTTGTTGGTGTGTTATGGTAGTTATAGGCTTAAGGCGGATTGCAAGGAGGTTAGTGACAAGGGATATCCATCGCTAGAGTACTCATTTATTCTCTTGTTTTGTTGCTAGGACACGCTGCTGCACGAGCTAATTACAGAGGCAAAATGATAGACAAGGGCTTGCTTGGCTTGGCTTGGCTTATAAGGAGAGATAACAACTGCTCAAAAGAGACAGTGACAAGGGTCAAGTCATGAAAATAGGAGAAGAACCTAATACCATGGATTGGGCTGGGAAGAGGGTGGCGTAGGGTCAACTCATTCCAACTGCTGGCGTTTACTACTTGCCTCATGCTACGATTTGCTGCCCCAGCGCTTAGCCAGGGAGAAGCTGACCAGGCCAGGCTTAACGGGGGACACATGCTTTCCCGTCAATCTTGTTTTTCATGTGTTGAATGAGAAGAACGTCTCGGCAAGCAAGAGCCACTTGGAGGCCAAAAAAACACAGAATAGAGAGAGGAGAAAAGGGGGAATTGGATTCAAGGTTTGAAGCTCTGGCCTGGTCAAAGCTTGCGCAGGCATAGGCAGAGAAGCGCGGAACATCATCAGAAGCACTGACTTGACATGTAACTATCCGGAGTTACACTGCATGCGTGTGTTATCAGACTTCTTTTGAGCACGAGACCTAGAGCCACGGAAGAATTGATTTTGTTTCCTTCTACAAAAAGAAACGTGGCAAAGAAAGAAAATAGAAGGGGGGAGCAGATTATTTTGGCTTTACCAAAACAGAGGGTAGATAGAAATCCTCCATTCCACTGGCAAGAAGTAAGAAAATGTAATTCTTTTCCTGATAATATCAGAGTGGTGGTATCAGTCGGGCAGACATAAGCGGGCGTCTAGCTGCGGGTTGGAGGTTTTGGTTGGTTCTTGACGTAATAGCGTTTTGGAAGAGGAGTAAAGCATAAATAAAAGCCACTAAGGAAGAGCCTGCGGAGGCAGATTTTACGCATGTGATGGAATGTGACTGATGACTCGAGTATAAGAGGGGGAAGGGAAATAGAAGAACTGGTGACGTTTCCTTGGGGCGCAGATTTACAAGTACTATTGACAGAGGGAGGTTATGGGCAATAGAGGAGAGGGTTAGGTAAGCTAAGAAGGCAGACTCGGGTGAGAAGGAGGAGGGTTTAAGAGACGTGCACTAATAGGGTCGTGACGTGGACTTTATGGCGATGCTAGCTAGTGCCAACAACCACCGGGTAGAGCGAGTCAGTCTTGCTGGAAGGAAGAAGGTGTTCAGCAAGTGCCTGTTAGAAATTCCAGAGCACAGCTGGACGCGAGCTCTCCGAAGCAGGGCAAGCTGGAAACTGAGAGGTAAAGAAAGAGTGGCATGTCAAGTGAAGAAAATAGTAATCGGCCTTGCCAGAATACGTCAAAATTTTAAGTTCAAAAGTCACATGCCGGTCTAGCTGAGAGAACCAAGTCAGGTAGACCAGACCCCTGAGATTCTGCAGTTTAGAGGGCTAATAAGGCAAGGGCACAGTAAAGGCCAAGACACGTTAACACGCACAAGAAAAAGGAGGAAGGGTTAGGATTTGAAGGGGTTTGGGTGAAACAGCGGTCGGAGAAATGGAAAGCGAACAAGGGCCTGGCCTGAGAGGGATGAAAAGGGCAGAAAGGCGCTGTATTTTTGAGTGTTTAGTGGTGTCTTCAGCACCTACCATTTTATTACAGCACCGTTACAGCGATTAGGAGCTGTAGCTATAGGCGGCATTTTGGGACGAGCTAATGTTGAGATTTTCATGGTTCGCTTACCTTACTTATTAGGTCATCAAAAAGGGATGCACATAGACATAGAATTAAGTAATACAAACGGCACGAACTGAATCAAGTAAGTACCTCTGGCGTATTTTGTGAGCAGCGATAGCGCACCAAAAGACTTTAGAGGTACACCAGGCTTGCACAGCGCTTGCACAGCCACAGCAGAGTCTAGCCTTTTTCTGGTCTCGGTCTTGTTTGCTGCTACTTGTTTTCTGCTACCGCCCTCTTATATCCGAGCAAAACAGTAGCCTAAAGCAGTGCGTGTAGTTACTGCCGTTAATATCCTAGCCTCACCACTGGGCCTCAGCCTTGTATCTTCAGCTTATCACCAGCAATTACACTGTGTCACATCTCCCAAACCCATTTATCTCTTTCATAGTCTTCCGTCATTTCATATTGTACAAGGCTGGCGTTTTTGTTCCCTATTTTTCGTTCGTTTTATTGATTCCCCAGCCTTTGTGATCGACTCCAGCGTCTTCGTCTCGTCTGGCTCATTCCCAGTGCACAAGTCAATGCTTGGCATTTGCTTGGTTGGCCTTCTTTTCCGCTTGATCTTGATTCCAGGAACAACGAGGATAACAATCTACGTCAACAAGAAGGCGAGAAAAAAAGGAGTCAAACTGGACGTCCAAAGTGAGTTGGATTGAGCGCTTGCTAGTAATTGAGGCTAGGGCCAAGGCGCACGTCTGTTGCTGCTTAGGCCATGGTGGCATGTCTTGCCAAGGGAGAAAGAACGCAAGATCATAGCGTCTCTCGCTAACAACTCGCAAGGGAATCCAGACCACTAGCTAACAGCGTAAAGGCTCTGCGCATCAGGCCCGCCCTCACAGATTTCGACCCTCCCTCGACCAAACACCCGTTTCCCACTGTCCTTCTCATTTCTATGAGCGGCAGCCAGGCCAAGCTCCGTCCCAGTTTTGCCATCTCTTCTCTCTTGCTGCCAACACGTCTGCTCAACAAAAGCGCTGTATAGTTGTCTGTCCATAGGACGAAGACTCGTAGTATGTATGTAACCCATATTACGCTCGCACATAAAACACACACACACACATACATGTACAGAGAGAGCTGGCTGGCACCAAGTTAGGGCTAGTCGCTTACTGTTACGCATGTCTGCACAATGTTTTATCCTTTAATGTCCTCGCGATCTTGTTATCATCTGCAAATGGAAATGCAAATGCAAATGCAATAGCAATTTATTTGCCCTGCTTAGCGGTTAGCTTGCATGTAATGCTATGCATTGCAGGTACAGTTCCAGGTGCATTGAAAATTAGTACAGGAATAATAAGAAAGAAAACAAGACAAACGCTGGAAACACCAGCCTGTAACATGGAATAGCATAGCATGGCACCAACAACATCGCTATCTAATTTACCATCTCTCTCCGTGTTCTCCCTCCATTCTGATTTTTCACCCTGTTCAATCTACGTCTACTAATCTTTACGCTTCTGCCTTGATGCATACACGCATTCGTAAGAACTTAGCCGCACAGCCCCCCTGACGCCTGTCCAATATGTTTACTTGCCACGACCTTAATTAAGCCTATGTCGTTGGAAAAATACCTTTCTTTTTTCTCTTTTTTTCTTTCTTTTTTCTTTCTTTTTTCTTTAATTTTATCGATATTTTTTTCTTTTTTCTTTTATTTTTTGTTATTGAAGAGCGGTTCATGCTTTCATTTATCCCAAGGTGCCCTCTTTCCCATCCGCTTGCAAACTTCTTCTCTTGCTCTCTAGGTTCTATTCGCCCCTTTACTCTGGTTACCTCTTGGCCTTGGACTATTTGCTTCACATGCTGTCTCCTGGCATCTGAACACCAGAGCTATAGCCTATCATGAGTGACCAAAATCCCAACAACTCGTCAGTACCTGACATCTCCGCCCAAGGCAAAGCGTAAGTTAATCACCCTTTTCGGTTCTCTGTATCTGCACTATTTTGATATCGCACTTAATATTCTGTATACAATTGCGTTAGCTCAGCTCGGGTCTCCGTGATGTTACACTCCATACCCGCACCTCTCCTTTTCTTCACATGTACTTTTGTTGTTGTTTCTCGCCTCAACTTCGTGGCCACAGCCTCACTAATTGCCTCCCTCCCTCCTCCCTCCTCCTGCTGTCCAAACGCTCCCAACATATCAATTAGGAAGTCAACGCCGGCGCTCTACTGTTAGTCACAAGATCATGAGCATACTGCGCGTTTGAATAAAGGACGGACAACTGCCTAGAGGCTTTCGCTCAACTCCTCTTCCTACTTCATGCCCCTTCCAACTCACCAGGCCAATATAATATCTTACACGCATCTTTGCACGTTCTAATTATGACGCTTCGCAGTCCAACAATAACCATAGATACCGCCGTTCTCTCTTCGGATGGTCCTGCGGCGCTCATTGCCAACGATACAACTACCAGCCCTACTGTCCAGGCTACCATGTCCGAATCACAACACAATGATGTCTACCAAAGGAGAGGGAGCCCGCCATCAAGCCCCATGAATCTCACAACGCCCAACACAACACGTTCGTTTCTTGCTGTTCCAAATAACCTGGGCTCACGGACAGCATCCGTTGACTCAGGCGATGCTTCCTCGCATGGCGGGACTACTTTGACGCCTTCAGGCGCGTCTTTTATTTCAAATTCCAAAAAATCAACACCAATTTCCAACGAATTCATCATGAACGATAAAGACGCATTAAAACCAGATGCTGGAAAAGAATGTGACTTCCACGTTGATGACAATCGTTTTGCCTTTGTTCCTGGAGAGCTAAACAAGATGTTCGATCCCAAGTCACTCTCCGCGTATTACGCCCTTGGCGGTTTATTTGGCATTGCCAAAGGTCTTCGTGCTGATACCAAATCGGGTCTAAACCCCGATGAGATTCATGTTGAAGGATCTGTTTCTTTTGAAGAAGCCACTGCTCACAAGGCTACACCAACTCACAGAGCACCGGTTGATGCGCCTAAGGAGGCCAATCAGGTGCCATCGGCAACTAACCATGATGGTACTTTTGTTGAGCGCAAACTTACTTTCGGTGATAACCGCCTGCCGGATAAAAAGGGCAAGAGTCTCCTGCAAATCATGTGGATAACATACAACGACAAGATTCTAATTTTGCTTACTATCGCCGCTATTATCTCCCTGGCCATTGGTCTCTATGAGACCTTTGGACAAGACCACGAACCTGGAGAGCCAGGAATCGAGTGGGTTGAAGGTGTTGCTATTATTGCTGCTATCGCTATCGTTGTCATTGTGGGATCACTCAACGATTACCAAAAGGAGCGCCAATTCGCCAAACTGAATCGCAAAAAGAGTGACCGTCTCGTCAAGGTTGTTCGTGGCGGTCGGATGCAGGAAATCTCCGTCTACGATGTTCTTGTTGGCGATGTTGTCCACCTGGAGCCTGGAGACATGGTCCCTGTTGACGGTATCTTGATTGAAGGCTTCAACGTCAAGTGTGATGAGTCTCAGGCCACTGGTGAATCCGATATCATAAAAAAGACTTCTGGCTACCAAGTTTTCGAGGCCATTGAAAGCAATGCAAACCTTAAGAAGCTTGACCCCTTTATCCAGTCAGGTGCTCGCATCATGGAGGGTGTTGGTACTTTCCTGTGCACTTCTACAGGTGTTCACTCCTCTTATGGTCGGACCCTCATGTCTCTCAATGAAGATATTGAGATGACTCCTTTGCAGGGTAAATTGAACGTTATCGCCACGTACATTGCTAAGATCGGTGGCGCTGCGGGTCTTTTTCTTTTTATTACGCTGTTCATCAAGTTCTTGGCCAACCTCCCAGGATCGGACAAAACCCCGTCAGAAAAGGGAGAGAAATTCTTGGACATCTTCATTGTCGTCGTTACAATCATTGTCGTTGCTGTCCCAGAAGGTCTCCCCTTGGCTGTCACCCTTGCACTGGCCTTTGCCACGACTCGTATGTTGAAGGATAACAATTTGGTCCGTCACCTCAAAGCCTGCGAGGTCATGGGCAATGCCACCGCTATTTGCTCCGACAAAACCGGTACTCTGACACAAAACAAGATGCAGGTTGTTGCTGCAACCGTTGGTACTTCCAGTCGTTTTGGCAAAGATCAAGACTCTGAGATCCTGCCACAAACCTTTGCCTCTAGCCTTTCTGTGCCTGTTAAGAAGCTTTTGGTTGACTCTTTTGCGCTTAACTCGACTGCCTTCGAGGGCGAGGTTGAGGGTAAGCCTGGTTTCATCGGTTCCAAAACTGAAACGGCTCTCCTTATTCTTGGCCGCGACTATTTTGGAATGGGTGATGTGGCCCAGGAGCGTGATAATGCAAAGGTTCTTCAGATTATTCCCTTTGACTCTAGTCGTAAGTGCATGGGTGTCGTTGTTCAGACTCCGTCTGGTGGCGCCCGCTTGCTCATCAAGGGTGCTTCGGAGATTGTTTTGGGCCAGTGCACCCAGCTTCTGAGCAACCCTACCAGTGATCTTTCCCTCGAACCCATGACTTCTGCCATTCACAAGGAATTCATGGCCGTGATCGATAGCTATGCCAACCGTTCTCTTCGCACCATTGGAATTGCCTACCGCGACTTTGCCTCGTGGCCTGCTGACGGCCTGCGTCGGAATGAGGACGACAATGAAATCAGGTTTGACGACCTGTTCCAGCAAATGATTTTCCTGGGTGTTGTTGGTATCCAAGATCCTCTTCGTCCTGGTGTCCCTGAGGCTGTTGCATTGTGCCAGAAGGCTGGAGTAACTGTTCGCATGGTCACTGGTGATAACAGGATCACTGCAGCTGCTATTGCCAGAGAGTGTGGTATTCTAGAAGGCGAAGGCCTTGTACTCGAGGGTCCTGAGTTCCGCAACATGTCCAAGGACAAGCAAAACGAGATTATTCCCCGCCTACGTGTCTTGGCGCGCTCCAGTCCCGAGGACAAGCGTGTTTTGGTTAAGCGTCTAAAGGAAAAGGGCGAAATCGTGGCGGTTACCGGTGACGGTACCAACGATGCTCCTGCTTTGAAGACTGCTGATGTTGGCTTTTCGATGGGCATTGCTGGTACCGAAGTTGCCAAGGAAGCTTCGGCTATTATTCTCATGGATGATAACTTTACGTCAATTATCAACGCCTTGAAGTGGGGTCGTGCTGTTAATGATGCGGTCAAGCGGTTCCTGCAGTTCCAGCTCACGGTCAACATTACTGCTGTTCTCCTGACGTTTATTTCTGCTGTTGCCAGTGACGAGGAGGCATCTGTTTTGACTGCAGTGCAGCTTCTCTGGGTTAACCTGATTATGGACACTTTGGCTGCGCTGGCGTTGGCCACTGACCCGCCCCATGACTCGATTTTGGATCGCAAGCCGGAGCCTCGCAGTGCTTTCATCATTTCGCTTACTATGTGGAAGATGATTCTCGGCCAGGCTGTCTACCAGCTTACTGTTACCCTTGTGCTGTACTTTGGCCGCAACTCCGTGCTGCCTTCGATTACACCCCAGTACACGCACGATGAGGTTGCGACTCTGGTCTTTAACACGTTTGTGTGGATGCAGATTTTCAATCAGTGGAAGTAAGTATATCTCCTTAACCCGTTGAAATAGTGTGATTTAGTGACTAACAGCGTTTATTTCTGTAGCAACCGTCGCCTGGATAATGGGTATAACATCCTGGAGGGTGTCACGAAAAACCCGCTGTTCCTGGGCATCAACATAGCAATGTGCGGCCTTCAAGTTCTGATTGTTTTTGTTGCTGGCCCTGTCTTCAACATCAGCGATCCTCGCGATGGAAATGGTCAAGACCCCCAGGGCGGAGCTCTATGGGGAATTGCCATTGGTCTAGGTTTCCTATCAATTCCCTTTGGCATGCTCATCCGCACAGTTCCCGACGCTTGGTTGGCAGCAGTGGTACCCGAGTTTATCAAGAATCGGGCTTCACGCACACCTGGATTGACGGTTTCGGACGAAGAGACATTCCAGCAATTCCCACCTGAGTACCAGGATGTGCGTGACGAGCTTGAGTTTATCAAGAAAGTCAAGGGTGGACGTTTGACGAACCTCAAGTTTGCTATTGCCCACCCACGCCAGCGCTTTGTTCATTCGCGCAACTCTATACGTTCACACATGTCCTCGTCGGCTACCGTAACGCAGGTGCAGTCGGCAGTGACATCACCGCCGCCAGTTACTCAGCAGGCGGCCGCGAGTAAGAGTGGGGCGGCGGCTGGCGAGAATGCCGCAGCAACCTCGCCCGAGACTCGGCATCGGTTGCGTGCCCGCACGAACTCAACGCTGGGAGCGCCGAGTGTCATGGCTGGTATCGTGGCAGCGGGCATAGCCACGTCGTGGCAAGCAGGAGATCGCAAGGCAACAGACGGAGATGAGAACTGAGAGTGGGCGGGCCCTTTAGGCGAACCAAGGAGGCGATAATGATAGAGGGGGGAGTAGGCTTTTTTTCTTTTTTGGGGTTGGAAGTGTTTGTGCGTGTGGCTGGGTGCGTTGATGCTGTTGTTGGGGTGGAAATCCGCTTGCTGTTTTGGGTTACCTACTTGCAGTGCTATGCCATATCGATGGTCCTGCATGTTTGCGTTTCTTGCATATGCTTTTATTTTTCCGTCTTTTTGTTCTTTTCCTTGTCGTGTATCGTGCTATGCAGGACGCACGTACACTTGCATGTATATGGAACAACATGCAACTCTCTCGCCATCCACCAGCCACACAGACTCGTCATGTCTATTCGCTCTTATTTGTTATACCCTAAGTTTGTTGAAAAAAGACAAATGTTTTTATTTCATTTTTGCTTATTCTTTTTACAATATTGACGCTGTGATACCATACCGTTGGTGTCTTTTCCGTACTTTGCTTATTAACTTTATATTCCCGCCTGACCTATTGTTGTGATCATTTAACTTGGATTCGCCGAGAGCGACGGGCTATAGACATGCTTGTATTGGCTTGAGAGGAGGAAGTTGCTTGTCGCCAGCGAGCATCGGATTTTACAGAGAGCGCTGTGTGGGCTTGGCTACCTGGGAAATCGGGCTTGGGCCGGATGCGAGTCAGTGGAGGTGGATGGAGGGAGAGTAACATATATACGGGTGCGTACATGTCGGTTCTTATATGACACATATAGACGAGACATACTACTACGATGTAACACAACTGGAAGGGTAGAGCATAATATCCTGTAAAAGGCAGTGCATAGCCTTCCCATACCGTGTTTTCTTGGTGCTCTCTTGCACCTTCACCCTCCTGCTGTCCCTGTTGTCGCTGTTATTGCTACTAGGCCCGTAGCTCAGCTACTCGTTCAGCCAGCGACGGGATTCTTGCTTTAAGCCTACGGTATTGATAGTCGCTGATTGTTAGCTTTAGCCTTCATTGTAATTAGAACGCGCGCAACCATAACCACAAAAACTAGACTTCCTATCTTTACTGTTCATTTACCTCCAATACCACGTCAGTCAATGCCTAATCTTTCTTTCCCCCCTGATAGGATAATTACTGCCTGCGCCAGGCCCGGAACCCGCCCCCGCGTCGTCTCTTTGTCCACGCCGCCGCTTGCAAGAACACTGGCATCAACTCTAGTGATAGCCTCACGAAATTTGTATTAATGTGCTCACCGCAATACCACCAGATTTGAGAGTAAGAGCTTGAGTGATACCTATTTTGCGGGCTAATTACAAGCCATAGTGTTAGAATAAACTTTTACTTCAGTATACGTTGAATATATTCGAATATATTCAAATATATTCACATAAAATCAAATAATCTTTTACTTTGTCTATGTTGCTGTGTTACGTGGTGATGATATTGTAATCAGCTCCTTTTAGCTTATGGCAGGTGGCAGCCAGTCTATCGGCAGCTGTCATGACAGCCCTGGGTCTATCGTGAAAAGGGTCATAAAATGATGGCCCAACAAGCAGCAGCCCCCCCCCCCTTCAACCAATCTCCATCAGCTGATAACATGCTTGGGCAGCCCTTGTTGTTTTAATTTCTATTTCTTTTTTAATTTTATCTTGCGCATCGCGTTATTCGGCTAGCCTTCTTTTTTTTTCCCTCTAGATTGTCGGCTGGGCTTCGGTAGCCGAAAAAGAAAAAAAAAAGTCCTCTTTGGTTCTAGGCTTGAGTCTACACAGAACAAAGCCATAGTGATAGACTCACAGAGCTAGATAAGGAGACGTGGCATTTGATTCATCCTGTGTATCATGCAGTCGTTAGCTGCCGAGACCGACGAGTTTGAGGGCTTTTCCGACTTGCCAGAGCAGGCGGGAGATGCCCTGAGTGAGTCAGAGTCATCCGTCGATGATGAAGAGGGCTTTGTCATGGATGACGAACAGATCAGGGAGATTCTGAATAGCTGCATTGAACAGCAAGACTATGACGATCTAGGCGATGACACCAGCGATGAAGATGACGGTGAAGGCGAAGATGGTGATGAGAGCGAGGGTGGAGACAGTGCACAAAAAGACTCGTCTGCTACAGACAGGCCTCCTCCGCCGACGGCCGAAGAGAGCAAAGCTGTGCGCCGCATTCTGCATGAGCTTGGGTCCGAGGGCTTCGTCAAGCACATGATCACCAGCGGCAAGTACGACCCAGCTTATGTGATCGAGGCGCTAGGCGTCAAATTGCCCTTCTTCATCGACGAATTCAGGGGCGATACGTACTTAACAGCCATCACACATTTACTGGGGGCTGCTATCAAGCGCGAACTGGCGCAACGCGTCAGGCTAGATGCCTACAAGTCTCTGGACGATGTTGTCGGCCTTATCGAGCGCGCAAGCAACATCATTGTTGTCACTGGTGCTGGCATCTCCACATCGCTGGGAATACCCGACTTCCGCTCCAAGGACACCGGGTTGTATTCGCAGCTGCAGGCCAGGGGCTACTATGACCCTACTGATGTGTTTGACATTGATGTTTTCCGCGAAGATCCGTCGCTATTCTACTCAGTTGCCAAGGATATCTTGCCCTCGATGAAGCGCTTCACGCCTACGCATGCCTTTATTGCCGATCTAGACCGCCGTGGGAAGTTGTTGACTAACTATACGCAGAACATCGACAACATAGAGTCGGCGGCGGGCATCTCGGCAGATCGCCTGGTGCAGTGCCACGGCTCGTTCAAGACAGCTACGTGCTTTACCTGCGGATTCCGGGTCGATGGCGAGCTGGTGTTTCCTGATATTAAGGCTGGAAACATCCCCTCGTGTCCACGCTGTGCTTCCGAGGCCGAGGCTAACAACAAGCGCAAGCGGTCAGCTAATGGTAGTGATACCACGCAGAATAAGCGACGTACAGGTGGCGCACGCTCAGCAAGCAGGGCGACTAGCGACGATGACGACGACGATGGCCGGCCGAACTTAGCCGTCATGAAGCCCGACATCACCTTCTTCGGTGAGGCGTTGCCTGACGCCTTCCACGATCGTCTAACGAAACATGACCGTGACAAGGTCGACTTGCTGATTGTCATTGGCACCTCACTCAAGGTACGGCCGGTATCGGAGATTAGTGCAGTGCTGCCGCCTGAAGTGCCGCAGATTTACATCAATCGCGATCCCATTGGCCATGTCACCTTTGATATTCTGCTACTGGGCGATTGCGATGTGGTAGTGGCAGAACTGGCGAAGAGGCTGAAGTGGGATTTCAAACATGAGATGATTCCAGATGACCAGGAGGTTACTGTGCAGACAGATGAAGAGGACAATGCAAGTCATTGGGTTAGGGTTGCAAAGCCATTGCCGGTGAGGGAGGATAAGCCCGTGGTAGTCGGGGAAGGGGAAGGAGAGGTGCAAGAGAGTGCATGAAAGGGATGCTTAGCGCCCTTCTATTTGACCGGTGCCCGTTTTTTTTCTTATTTTTGTTTTCTCTCGTTTCCTGTGTTCTCTGCTGTTTTCTTCTTTCTGCGCTTATCTTCTGCTTCATCTCTTGCTTTTTTGTTTTGAGCATTTCATTTGGCCTTCAATCGTGATGGCACTATGTACATATTGGGGGCATTTTTCGTTGTATTTTTTCTTTTTTTTTGATTATGCGCGCATATCCATCTTGTGAAGATAAGATGAAGGGACCAAAGATGCAGAGGAGCTTGGTTTTGTGCTTAGTCTCATGACCACTAGGTGAATGGCCCTGTCTCTTTGTTCTGGTCAACAGGCTGGATGGGGCTGCTTAAGTGCTGCCAGGTCCCGGCGTCGTCATCTACCCCCCCTCCTTGCTTCTCTCTTCTCTCTTTTCTTTTCCCGCTCATTCTCTGATGACATTGGATTCTGAAACCCTAGGTTGGTGTATTTACTAAGCCTCGCCCGGATCAGGTCTCCGTGATGTCAGTTTGATTACAACCTCCGATCAAGGCCCATTGCCAAGGCTTGTTGTCTCTCACTTCTACGGGGAGCCCCGCTTCCTTCCTTCGCCTTGTATTGACCCTGTATTTGACACAAGCTGTCCTTTTCGATCTTCGCTTCTCCGTCAATACGAACAAACAAACCAAGCGGTCTCTCCAGAATCCCCCCAACCATCTCCAACGGAGGAGGAAGAAAGAGCGGCTGGCTGACTATGCTATGTACAACGCACAACAAAGGACAGGGAGAAGGGAGAAGGAGAAAGCTGGACCAGCCATTTAGAGACAAGCCATAACAAAACGACCCCAGGAAAAATGACAAAGGGGCAGGGCTAAAGCCCAACAAAGAGAAGTCCGTAAAAGGAAGGGGAAAGGCATGATGACATCCGCTAAACCCAACGTCTCGCCTCGTCTTCCTTTGTAGGGAATATGCCCCCCCCCCCCCTCTTCTTCTTCTTCTCCTCCTCCCCAAAGCCAGTCACACAAAATGTACCCCCACGCCCTCTTCCTATTCTCCTCCCCCGCGTTGTTTTAGCCCCAGACAAAAGCCACGCTAGGCTTTGGGTGCAACCCCCGGATTTTTTATTCCCTCCTTTGTGTTTGCGCTTATTTTTGTTATTTTCCCCGTCTCTTCTTTGTGCCGCCTCTATTTGGAGGAGAAGACAAGTTCTTTGGAGTAAGCCGCATGTAGCTGCAGTTCAGCTTTCTATTGTAGTTTCACGAGACGAGACCAAAGAGCCCTAAAGCGCGGCCGAATACAACAAAGACGGCACTAGCTAAGCGTCAGAGCAGAAGCAAAACCAACGGCAGGCCCCGTCTTCCACTGTCTGACCTGACCTTACTGAGGTCACCCTAACAGGGCAAAGGCGGTGAACAAAACGAATCCAACTCGTCCACTGAACTCCAAACCTAATGTCATATCTCCATCTTGCTGCTACCCTTCTGCCTCTATGGCTGGCTCTTCTCCAACAAAAACAAGCCTCTCTCTGTCTTTCCTCCCTTTCTCCTTGGCCTCCCTCCTCTCACCCACACTCTCTGATTCGAATGTTTCCCCCGATTTTATCTCGTTTTACCCTTCTATCTTGTCCCAATTAGAACTACCCTGTAGTCATGCTCCATGCTATACCCTGGACTCATACACATACAACATGGTGTTTATTGTGCGTGTGGGGGTAGAAGGGAGACCAAGCCGGGGGGGGGGGGCAAGGGGATCCGTGCATGACAACCAAGCCGTCACGAGACCTGCCCGACTGACATCCAGACCTCAGCTTCCTTCATGTTACTGGAGTTCGTATGTATGTCGACACAGCCAATCTATGCTGGGCTTGGCTGGGCTAGTCTTCCTTTGTGTATTTCTGAGCACATGGCTCTCTGGAAGTATAAAGATGCGGGACTCTGGCCTGGCAATAGGGTTTCTCTTGCTTGCAGTCATTATCGTATCATCTTCATCTCTTTACAACTTTGTCTCTACCCACTCTACACACATACACTTTGCCTTGTCTTGTCTCTTATCCAATTTCTACTCCCCATTGGCCTCATCTTGATCTTGATCCAAGCTACTTGCTACGCGTTCTAGCTATGTCTTCTTATTGCCTCTCCCCTTCCCTCTATTCCCTAGCCACCTGTGAAGACGTCGCCTCTGACTCTTTCTCTGATACGGCCTCCGTCATAAGCACTAGTCCCAGTACTGTCGATCACTCCACCACCTCCTCTGCACGCCCGCTCACGCGTGGCATCTATGTGCCTACAGTATGCTTTTTTGACCCTGTCACTGAAGACCTTGATCTCACCACACTTGCCCAGCACGTGACACAGCTAGCCACCTCCGGTGTAGCCGGCATTGCTGTACAGGGCTCTAACGGTGAAGCTGTTCACCTGACCGCTGCCGAGCGCCGTACTGTCACACGAACTGCTCGCACAGCCCTTGCTAGTGCAGGCTTTCCAGCCATGCCTATCATTGCTGGCTGTGGTGCCCAGAGCACACGTGAGACTATCGAGTTATGTCGTGATGCCGCAAACGCCGGTGCCGACTATGCTCTGGTCCTGCCACCGGCTTACTACCGTGGCCTGCATGCCCAGAATACTCTTAGAGACTACTTTGTGGCCGTAGCTGATGCTTCGCCGATACCGCTAATAATCTACAACTATCCTGCAGGTGCGGGGGGTGTAGACCTTGACAGCGATACTATTGTCGAACTAGCCCATCACTCAAACATTGTTGGTGTCAAGCTGACGTGTGGAAACACGGGCAAGATGGCACGGGTTGTGGCAGCGACTCGTTCTCTAATGAAGAGCAGTAATCAAGCTAAGCCCGAGCTGGCGCCAGAAGAGCCGCTTACACCAGAGACTGTGGCTGGTTCTGCCGCAACCCCAGCTTTTCTTGTACTTGCCGGATCAGCAGATTTCACCGTACAATCACTCTCTGTCGGAGCCCACGGAATCCTAGGCGGTCTGGCCAACATCTCACCTAAGGCCTGCATACAGATACAAAAGCTTTACGAGGCCGGCGACTATGCCGGTGCCCAGGCCGTGCAAGAAGTTGTGGCCCGCGGCGACTGGACAGCAATTAAGACTGGCGTGGTGGGCGTCAAGGCTGGCATGCAGTCATGGCTTGGATATGGTGGTTTTGCTCGCAGCCCGTTGCCGCGGCCGCAGGAAAAGCAAATGGCCGAGATTAAGGCTGGGTTTGAGGAGTTAGTCACGTTTGAGAGAACATTGTAGACAAGGGGTCAGAAAAGCGAGCTTATAATAGAGGCACGACTTGATTTGATGTTAATATAGAACAAGCAACAACAAAAAATGAAGCATCAGTTAAGAGACAAACATAGCAGCATGTGACAGGCAATAAAAAAGAAAAAGGACAGTAACAGGACTGAGCTGCGTAATCTGGGAATCGAACCCAGGGCTAATCGAAATCATTGCTTTGGATGGCAACGATTAATGTTACCACTACACCAATTACGCTGCGATCAAGTTTCACCGAGATGGTACGTTTTTATTACGTCATAAAAGCTGCTCTTGCATAAATGTGGGGCTTATTGGTCATGAGAAGTGCTCAAAATGTTTGCACCCAGCAGAATGACATCAGCGGCGGCGGCCAGGCGCTGGAAAAACGACGCATTCAGGGCCGACTTCAAGAACTGGATGCAACACAACTGCCCCAACACAGATCACCTTGGAGGGAAGCTGGGGCTCCCTAAACCCTACAAGGTTGACTGGATGAAAGGGCTGAACCGAGGCTCCGTCGCTAGAATCCTGGCGGCGCGTTCTAGGCACGGCGACTTCGAATAGTACCACACTAGGTTCGAACATGAAGCCGCCGAGACAAAGTGCCAAGTGCCGAACTGTGGCAAGCCAAACGACTTCAGCCACCCTTGGGAACGCTTGAGAAACACGATGAGACTGACGAATAGGTTCGCGAACAAACTCCTCAGGGAAGGCAAATCGTGCAAGTACCTAGCACACAAACTGGACCCTAAATGGAGGGCATGTCGAGTGTATACTTGACAGGGGACGAGCTAGCACGGAGGGGAGGGGGGCGTTATGGCCTTGTTTCTTTTGGGGTTTTCTTTTGTGCTTCTACGTTCTTTCTTTTCTTTCGTTTTTGTTTGTGACGACTACAGGAGGAAGGCGAGTCACAAGCTTGCTTGGGAGTATACGTGCTTCTCTCGCCCGAAACCGGTGGTCAGCCTTGCGGAGGGTTAATTCTATCCGGTAACCAATCCGGTGTCGTTTGATCCTAGTGATTCCAGTAGACGATAAATATATTCAAATCAAATCAATGACATCAGCTGCTCCCTGCTGTGCTTACTGCTGGGAGGACGCTTGACAATACAGACCAATGTAGTGTATTCTTTGCCCGAACAGCCGTTTTTTGGTCAAAACTATCTAACAAAACATGTGTTTTATTCATGCTATAAAACATATGCATCCAAGAGGCAGCGTGAGAGCGAGTAATGGGAACTCATATTGTTACGTTTCATTTTGCCATCACATTTGATCCATCTACTACTACATGAGTAAGAACAGTCTTGCTTGTGAGCAAATGCGCTTTCCTTGACAAAAGGCGCAAAAGAACATAATCCAGTGCTTGTCTGGTTGTAGAGATTCTAGTGTGTGCGCCCGGTGAGTTCGAGGTCAAGCAGGTCGAAAGCCGTATCGCGCAGAGAGGACGTGTACGTCAAGTTAGGCAGATGGAAGTCGTCTAAGATAGCTCACCAGAGCGTACTGTACATACTCCAGTAAACGGTGGCTAGTAGGGGGGAGGGGGGTGGGGTGACACAAATGCGGATGGTTTTGTTTGTTTGTTTGTTTGTTTGTATTATTTAACGTCTACCTACTGGTTTTCCACAGCAATACGGCGGCATGTTCTGGATGGAAGATGGTAGGAAGATGTCGTCCCCCTATTCCTCTCCCGGGCAGTCAGCAGTTGCAGGTGTACGTCATTCTTCGAAACTATCCTCCGACTTTTTAGGGTCCGGCCTTGTGGCCAGGAGCTTTCTACGTTAGACGTTGCCCGAGGGCTTCCCTGCCGGGTGTGGTTCCAGGATTGGTTATCTGGTGTTTTTGTTCTGTGGCGCCCTACCTATGTAGTAATCTAGTCTATGAGGCCAACGGCTATCAGCACGAGGTGTTGTCCCTGGCGGAGTACGTTGGTTTTGTTCTCTGTTTGGCGAAACGGTTGCCTCAGTTTAGTGTAGTCCTTGGGCGTTCGGGGAAAGAACCCTCTACCCACCAGATAGAGTCCCCTCGACATCTCCTCACGCTCCTGTTCCTTTTTTTTCCCCTTAAACCTCCCCGTTCCTTCCCCTGTCCTTTCCGCGATCCCTTCTTCCGCCCGTTCACATCCCGTCATCTTCCTAAGTCCCCTTCCTCCCCCTCCACCTTCTTCTTTTTCATTTTCATGCCGCTGGGTTGCGGCTATCACCTTAGCTTCAGGTGCTTAAAGTTCCGATGTAGAACGCCAGCAACGTGTTTGGTTGCCTTTGCGTTCTTTGAAAGCTTGTCCGTAAACCTTTGGCTCCATGGCCTCGGCAATGCCCTGCGCACCCACAGGTGTCCTCGTCCCTTCGATTTGGCACAGTTAGTGGACTTTCGCGTCCATTGGTGACCGAAGCGGTCGTGGTACTGGTCGAAGTCGCCATGTCCCGTCCTGGCTGCCAGAATATGTCCCAACTCTGTCCTTTCAAGGCCTTTGTAGCTCGGCACTCGGAAGGGGGGGGGGCACAGGGGATATTGTCCAGCGGGCAATATCCTTCCTGTGCTTTCTACCATTCTTTATACTCCGTACGTAGTTGGTTTCTTCTCCACCTTTGCGCCCCTGTTAGGCTAACGCGGGATTCGCGGTTGCATCCAAGGCATCCCAGCTTGGCTTATGCGTCGGCGAGTTCATTCCCTTCCAGGCCGACATGCCCTGGGACCCAGAGAACTTGGACGCGTCTCTTGCTGTTCCCGTTCATCCACCTGCTCAGGATCCGCTTTGCTTCGTCGATGACATCCTGAGAGGTGCTGTTTCGCATTTCCCTTTTGCGTAGCCGGTCGACTATTCCTTGGTTGTTCAAACAAATCCAGATTTCGTCAACGTCCGTGTGAGTTACGATTCTTTTTGTGGCTTCGAGGGCCCCATGCGCTTCTACGTCTGCCACCTTCATCCATTTGCCTAGAGTCTTGTGTTCTGTTTCCAGGGTAGCTCCATTTACGGCGGTGACCCATCCCGCTCCTGCGTTTCTTTTATCGTCCTTTGAGCTATTGGAGTAGGCTATAAGCGTCCCTGTGGGTGCCATGTCCACTTCTTCTCTGTGCTTTTCTGTCTCTTTCTCTTTGCTAAGCCACTGGCGAGGAGGCATGCTTGGGCTGACGACTCTTGGTCTCAGTGTTTTGTGCGTTTCCATTCCCGCTGGGAGCATTCTCCGTAGTCTTATCTTCGACATCTCCTCCCGCCCTTGTCTTTTTTATTCCTGTAACGGCATCTTCTGTTATTTTGTTTGTTTGTTTGTTTTATTTAGTGTCTACCTACTGGTTTTCCACAGCAATATGACGGCATGTTCTGGACGGAAGAGGCTAAGAAGATGTCGTCCTCCGCCGCCTTTACCGGGCAGTCGGCGGTTGCAGGTGTGAGTCTGTTTTGAGCTTTTCCTACGACTTTTTAGGGTCCGGCTTTGCGGCCAGGAGGCTTTCCCGTCAGACTCTGACCGAAGGCTTCCCTGTTGAGTGTATTTCCAGGATTGGATACCTGGTGTTTTTGGCTTGTGGCGCCCTGCCTATGAAATAATCTAGTCTAGGAGGCCAACAGCTATCAGCTTAGGGTTTCCGCCCTGGCGGAGTACGTCGGTTTTGTCCTCTGTTCGGCGAGGCGGTTGACGCATTTTTATTTGGCCTTGAGCGTTAGGAGAAGAGGCCCTCCACTCCCTCCTCCGGGTCTCTTCGACATCTCCTCCTGCCCTTGTCCCTCTTATTCGTGCTCCCCTATTGCCTCCGCGCTCCCCCCCTTCTCATTCTTCTTCGTCGTCTCCGGTCGCTCCTCCCCTCCTCCCGATCTCCACTTCTCCTCACCCCCTTCCCTTCTTTTTTAATTTTTAATTTTCCATCATGTAGTCATGTCCTGTGTGTGAGGGGGCTGAACTTATCTCCTTGGCTGTAGGTGCTTCAGGTTCCGGTGTAGTACGCCAGGACCGTATTTTGTTGCCTTTGTTCTTGTCAGTATCTTATCCGTGAACCTTTGGCTCCATGGCCTTGGCAACTTTTTGCATGTCCATAAGTGCCCTCGTTCTTTCGCCTGGCAGCAGTGGTTGCAGCTGCGTGGGCCCTGGTGGCCTAGACGGTCGTGGTATTGGTCAAAGTCTCCGTGCCCCGTCCTGGCTGCCAGGATGTGCCCCAGCTCCACTCTGTCTAGGCCCTTGTAGCCGGACACCCGAAAGGGGGGGTCGCAGGTGATGTCCTTAAGTGGGCGGTATCCTTCCTGCTCTTTTCACCACCTTCGTACTCGGTACGTAGCTGGTTTCTCCTCCACCTTCGTGTCCCTGCCAGGCTGGCCCAGTGTAAGTAGTTGACTCCGTGGCACCCGAGCTTTGCTTGCTTGTCCGCTTCTTCGTTTCCCTCCAGGCCTGCGTGACCTGGGAACCATAGCACTTGGTCCCGTCTTTCGTCTTCGTTCTTCCATCGGTTCAGGGTCCGTTTTGTCGCGCCAATGACGTCCTGAGAGGTGCTATTGTGCTTTTGCGGGTTGCGTATTCGCTCAATTATGCTTCGGTTGTCTAGACAGATCCAGATTTCCTCGGCCTCCGTGTGTGCCACGGCCCTCTTCGCTGCTTCGTAAGCTCCGTACGCTTCAGCGTCCGCCACCTCCATCCATTTGCCCAGGGCCATGTTTCCTGTCTCCAAGATGGTCCCGTTCGCGGTTATGGCGCAGCCTGCTCCTATGTTCCCATGCTCGTCTTTGGAGCCGTCGGAGTAGGCTATGATCGTTCCGATAGGTGCCATGTCCACGTCCTCCCTGTGCTTGTTTGCTTCCTCATCTTTACCAAGCCATGTTCGGGGGGTCATGATCGGTCCGGTGACTCTTGGCCTCAGCGTCTTGTGCGTTTCCGTTCTCATGGGGAGCATTCTCCGTAGTCTTAAGGTGACTGGATTGTATTGTGCTCCCCGCAGTATATGTTCGCTGTCAAGTGTGTGCCAGCGTATAGCTTCCCTTCTCTTTTCGTCCTCCCACAGGAGTTTGATTGGTAGGAAGCCCGCTGTACTATCGTGAGCCGGGGTTGGCCACCAATGCCCTACTGAAAATAGGGCACTGGAGAAGTTCTGGACGGAAGAGGATACGAAGAAAAAGAAAAACGCAGAGGGGCTTGGGGCTCAACGTTTCCCAGTCATCACCCCAAGTGAAGAAAAAGCGAGCAAAAAAAGATATGCTCCGAGTGAGGGTCGAACTCACGACCTTTGGATGGCATTTTTACATTTCGGATGATTTTTGTAGAAAATCAGACTCCTCATGAAATATGAGACCACTGCGCTACCACTGCGCCATCGAAGCCTGTTGCATTTTCCGAACGACGATATCGACATTTGCGGGTGATTATAAAGGATACTATGTTTTGGGACGAGTGCGTGGCTAGAGACCAATACGCAGGCCGCCGCTAGAGAATAGAAAGTAATACACTTTGAAGAACAATGAATTGAATTAAGATCACAGTTGCTAGATGACAAGCCGGAGTTTCAATGCATCAGTCATATATTCATGAAAAGGAAATAGTATAAAGTCAAAAAAAGAAATGGCAAAAAGACTCGAAACACAGCAGGAAATAAGATGACAACTTAGAGCGAGCAGATCAAAGCGAGGTGTAGCGAAATGGGGGAGTATAGGAAGGCAGAAGCAAAACAGTACGAGACAAACCAAGGCAAATCAGACAGTATAAAGGAAAGAAGGAACAATATGAAAGGTCAGTGTAGAAGCGAGAGTCGAAAGAAAACAGGACGAAACGAAAACAGGGAGACAAATATAAGGCAAAAACAAGCTCTAACATGCTGGAGTCTATGGGCTGGTGTATTGGTTGGTGTGGGTGCATACAAAATAAAACACTAGACAGGGGAGGGGTTATAGATCGTGCAGACAACGGGAGGGTTCGAAATACCGGCGAAGATTCGACAGAGAAAGCAGCAAAGTAGGAGGTCGTTGGGCAAGCGGAGGTGAATGGAGGAGAGTGTCGGCCGGGCGGTTAAACGTAGTACAAGACACTTGAGATACAATGTACCAAAGCACCTGAGTACAGAAGGAACCATGTGCCCAAGCACCCATGTACCCCGTGTGGAGATTTCAGTTCTCAGGACAAACGAGAACCGAAAAAAACAACCGGCCGGAAACAAGCACACCAGCAAACCCAAACAGAGCCGAGCCAAGCTGAGTCGAGTCTCCGGGTCGAGACGCCCCGAGCCGGCATCCCGAACAGAGACGCCGACAGCCGAGATTCTCCCCATCTACATCCTGTGCGTCCACTCAAGCCTCAGATTTCTCTAATTCGCAGCTGCAGCCGTCGTCTTCTTCTTTCCTTTCTTCAACAGCGACTTGAGACGGTCGCGTAGACCCTTCTTTAGGGGCGCTTGCGAGCCACGGCCAGAAGCAACAGATACAGGAGCCTGTAGAGGTGTGTTTGTTAGCACACCGTTGAGAGCGGGGTGGATGAGATCATGGCGGGAGGGAACATGACTTACAGGAGCGGTCTTGGCCGTTGTGGCTTTGCTAGCTTGCGTGGGTGCAGGTGTCTGGTTGACAGCTGCGGCCTGGGCGACGGACTGGACAGAAACAGGTGCAGCCGGGGTAGGAGCAGAAACGGGAGCCTGATCGGGGACGGTAGTCTGGGCAGAGGCAGAAGCCGCTGGCTCAGCTGTCGGCTCAGCAGGCGTCGTGGCCTCTGAAACCTCAGTCTTGGAAGGCACCTCTACCACAACAGCAACTGCGGCAGGTGCTGCGGTAGCAGCAGGAGCAGGAATAGCAAAGTCGGCCACAGATACAGCTCCAGGGATGGCAATCTCAGCGGCAGCAGCCTCCACAGCAGGTGACTCAACCTGAGTCTTGGGCTCAGCGTCGGGCTGGGCCACGGGCTGGGCCTCTTCGATAACTGGAGGCACGAAAGCCTCAACGGCAGCAGGATCTTCTTTGAGCTCGCGCGCAGCAGCCTTGGCGGGAATCTCAGGCAACTGGATGGCAGGCTCAACAACAGCCACAGGCACGGGAACAGTGGCATGTTCTGCCACAACAGTCGGTTGGGAATCGGACTCGGCAACAGAAGTTGCGACAGGCTCCGCCGCCTTGGCCGTGTTCCCCACCTCAACCACTTGGACCACTGGCTCCGCAACTGGCGAAGGCACGTTCTCAGCCGCCGAGTTCACAACAACAGGCTTAGACGAGGCGGATGGGTGGAACACCTGCGAGTGCTTGTCACGTGTCTCGACATCGCCATCAGACACTGATCCGTCTGAGACTGCTGTAGACTCGTAGCTACCCTCATATGCCTCAGACTTTCTACGCTCGTGGTCGGCGACAACAAACGGTGTGGCCGCGTGCGTCGGTGGTGTCGGTACAGCGGGCCGGCAGTGGTTGATCGATGGCTCCGACGCAGACTGTGTGCGCAAGTCGGGTGCAGAGGGCCTCTCGCTCATTTCTGAGACTGCCAAATCAGTTCCGGCATCATGGTCCATGGTCTCGTCGATCTCAGCCTCGACAACCTGTTCCTCAACCACAGCCTCAGTGACACTAGCAGCTGGAGCCTCGGGCCGTGAGGCAGATGAGCTAGAGACGGGCGCTGATTGGGCACGGATGAAGTGCTGTTTGGGGCGTTCAGGCAGGCTGAGCGGCTCTGACTCTGAAGAGGCGACGGCGTCCCGCTTGGTAGCAGCCAGGGCCTCGACTTGCAGCAGCTCCGACTCGGGTTCGGGCGTGGTCGGCGCAGTTTCTACGTCTGCAGTTTCATTGGCCAGTTCATGATGCGATGAGACAATGACTGGTGCCGCGAAAGCAGTGCCGTGGGGGGCGCTACCCATAGGGTTGGAGCCAAAGGGATTAGTACCCATTGGGTTAGTTCCCATAGGGTTAGTGCCAAGCGGGTTTGAGCCGTAGGGATTGGTGCCGTTAACTGAGACACCATTCTGGTACGGGCCCGAGTCCTGGACTTCCTCGTCCTCATCCTCATACTCGTCTATCAGGTTGTTCTGCTCGTCGTCATCGTCGTCGTGCTCGCGTATCAAGTGCGGCTCGGTTTCAAGCTCCAGCTCATCATCGTCGTCGCCATGCTCAGTGATCTCGTCGACATAGTTCTCCATATCGTCTTCGGTGTACCAGACTTCAGCATCTTCGCGCTCAGCATCGTACGGACCCAAGTCTCCAAGAGTGGTGGTACTGCTGTTCAGCCCCATAACCACACTCTGTGCCGGCTCGGGCCGCTGCGGGGCATGGCCGTAGGCACTAAGGAGGCCCAAGCCCCAGGTCACAGTAGTTTCAAGACGGCCAACAAAGGCAGCTTCGGGGATCTCCAGGCCGCTCATGTTAGGCAGGCGCCAGTTGGTGTACAGACGACCGTGCGAGAAGGGGACATAGACAGAGCCATGGGCAGTAACATAAGAGTTGCATAGGAAGCAAGATGCCTTGCTAGCACACACAGCACGCGGGGAGAGGATGTGGGAATTTTCCGGCATGTTGCAGTAATATATGATTTGCATCTCGGCATGGATGCGGCCAGTCAAAGAGGTGTGCATGACCTCCTCGAAGCTCTCGCCGGCACGTGATGCCTTGGCACTGCTGTTGAGGTAGCGCACGATGGTCTGTAGGGTGGCTGGCGGCGCGCCAGAGCACAGGCTCTTAATCTTGGTGTCTCGCGAGAGGACGGCAGCCGCTCCTGGAGTGCCGTACATGGGCAGAGGAGTCTGGGCAAAAGCAATTGGCGGCAAGTTAATGGGGACGATGCGGGCACGGCGCGCAATGGGATACTTTTTAGCAGTGCGGTACAAAGTACGGGCGACCCGGACATAATAGGCGGTTTTGGCCACAACTGCAGCAATGCTCTTGGCAGCACTGGGCACAATGCTACGAGGCGGCAGCTCGCGCATCAGACGGTCGAGGGTGGGGACATTCTCATGGAGATCGTGCAGGCCGTATACAACGGCAACAAGGCGATCTATGTCGTCGGGGGCCTGTCGCCATTTGGCGATGAGTTGCAGGACGACAGAGCCGAAATGACGGAATTCCTGGGCGCCGGGGGGCTGCTTCTGCCACAAGAGGTTGTTGACGGCCTGGACGGCCTGTGATAGCTTGCCATCGAGCGGCATGCGAGTCTTGTTGTGGCGACACGGGGCAAGGCCCATACGGGCGAGGATTTTGGCGTGGCAGGCGGTGACAACAGCTCCGAGAATGCGGTCTTGCATTCCATTGTTGTTTCCTAGGGGTGGGGGGTGAAAGTTAGGAGAGGACCATATGTTAGCAATGGGGGGAGGGGGGGGTGGAGGTTAGGGCAGGGGGAAAAGACAAGACTCACTGCTGCGCACTTCAGACATGATCTCCAGCACACGCTCGAGGGCCCCACGGGCGCCGTCTAGCTCTTCCTGGCCATCCTCGGGCGAAGCACGGTTGACGGCCAGGAGCACCAGTAAGCGCCGGCGCTTGGGGTCTTCGGTGACGGTGACGGCGGAAGTGTAATCGGACTCGTCCTTGAGCTTGGACGTCACAGCCAGCGCATGGGCCAGTTCGACTTCCTTTTGGGCCGGCAAATGGTAGAGCTCGGGTGGCGGCAGGCGGCTCTGGAAGTTTGCAATTGGGTCGTGGGTGATGGGGTCCTCGGGGATGTCGTAGACCTGGCGCGCGAGGGCGATGTTGGCGGCAATGGCCAGGGCCTGTTGGGACCGTGACATGGCCGAATAAAGAAGGGTATGGGAGAAAGGATGGATGTAGAGATGAGAACGTGAGGAGAGTTGAGAAGAGGTTAAGACAAGTTGATATAGGGAGAGAGGGAGATGGAGAGAGAGAGAGAGACCAGGGTGGTAAGAAGGCTGGCTAGGGTGTGTGGGTGGGAATCCCTTGAAGAGAAGGCTTGTCGAGAGCCGGGAAGCGTCAAGTCAAGCCTGGCCAAAAGAGGAGGCGAAATAGAAAAGCTGGGCGGCTAGCTTTTATGATAATAAAAAGGGGGAGAAGAGAGTGGCAGGAGGGGAAGCCAAGGTCTTCTTGTTGTTCCAAGAGATATTCTGATCGAAGGGAGGAGGAGGAGAACAAGAAGAGACGCGATCGAGGGAAGAGAAGGTCGAGAAGGGGAAGACTATAAGGCAATGATATTTTCTTTTTTTTTTCAAGTGTTTTAAGAGCGGTCAAGCGGTTCTTTTTTGTTGTACAAAAGAGTAGACGGTTTAGAAGTAATTAAAAAGGGAGAGCAAAAAAAAAAAGGCTTCATTAAAGGAAGACGAAGAACAAGAACAAGACGACAGCTTCTTTTTTTTCCTTCTTTTTTTCTTTTCTCTTGAGAAAGAAAGATGATTGAAGAGAAGGAAGACAAAGAGAACTATGAGAACTATGAGAACTAAGAGAGAATAATATGCCGTCTGGCGCGTTGGGCCCAAGGCGCTTTCTTTATATCCAGGAAAATATTAGATTTAATATTAAATATTAAATTAATATTTCTATTTGAAGCTTGCACATGTAATGTACGTACAACACACATGCGGACATGCAAAGACCGTTTAATGAACACGCAGAGAAAGAGAGAGCGAGAGAAGACGAAGAAGATTGGCCCTGGTTATTATTTTGTTTTTCTTTTCTTGTTTGAGAGACAGTAATCCGATGTCTGTGGGTGCTGATGATGTTTGGGCATTAGTTGGGACGCATTGCTTTTTTATTTCTATTTTTTTTTATTTTGGCCGTGTCGTCGCTGTACCCAATGTGTGTATGTCCTGTTACTCGTTTTTCCTTTTTTTTCTAAACATATCACATCAGGCATCATCACTATTCCCGGCTGTGTCTATATGACCCCATTTACTCTACTACCTGCTCAGTACGGTCTCTTCTACCAGACGTACTGAGCTTGACATCTTCCTCCCTGGCTCCCTGGCTCCCTGGCTCCCTTGCCTCTTGACCTTCATTATAGGGAGAAACGAAGAGAAGCACAGATCATCAACAACACACACAAGCACGGCACAGAGCAAGAAAAAAGGCAGAGAGACTTGGAAAGCTAAAAAAACAAGAAAAAGCTCAGCTAAGCTAAGCTACAGCCCCCTGTCCGAGTCCTGTGCTCTCTGGCTTGCAAGGAACAGCTCATTAACTTTGTTCAGCCCTTCTTTTTCTCTCCCTTGTCCAATTTAGCGGTCAGCAGGGCTTCTTTTTCTTCTTCCACTTCTTCTTTGTGTTTGGTTTTGCCGAGAGACAACAAATAGCAGTAGACAAGACCAGGCACGGGTCTAAACATAACATAACACAACACACACAACACACAAAACCCACACAACCCACACAGCCCATACAACCCGCACAACACACACATATCTGCAGACAACAGCCCAATCAACATCCCTTGCCCCCCAAGAGAGAAAAAACCAACTCCAGCCCTAGCCTGACTAGACCCAACCTGACTTGGCCTGCCTGGCCTTAACCTTGGACCTGAGCCTTGGACCTGAGCCTTAGACCAGAATCCGATCCCAAATTCCCCAAGGCTTTGTCCTCCATCCCAGCCTGACGTTCTCCGTGCTCTATCCGCCGTTGCCGTCCCTTCCCTTCTCTCACCATAGTCAGCAAACTGACCTAGTTCACACGCATACATACATTTATTTATGCACTTTTACAGAACAAGAACAAGCATCCCCCTCCCTCCCCCATGCATGCATGCAGGTAAAGCCTTGCACAGGCAAGTACAGCAAAGTCCCATCAATGTGCTGGCAAGTGGGCGGCTGGCTAGTCAGGAGAGAAAAGAGAGGAGGTGGCCGCCTCCTCCTCCTCCTCCTCCCCCCCCCCCCAGCTGGGGGCTTTGTGTCTAAGGGGCTGCTTAACCCAGGGCTAGGGTTGAGGTGACGGGCCAGAACAGCTGCCAGCGTTCGGTGTGTCTGTCGGGCACTGCCAACAAACCAAGGCGTGTGTGGTGGTGTTGTGGGGGTTTACGATTCTCGACAGAACAGGAATAGGCCTTAGTCTAGCAAGCTATCAACATCAACCAAGTTCATGTGCCCTGTCATTCTTGCCGAAGCTCATTTCGGTGAGCGGCAAGGCGGGCTGCTTTTGCACCTGCACGTATGCAACGAATCATGGACTCTCTCGCATCCTCTGACAAATGCCAAAGGAGCCCCTCTAGCCCCGGCACTTGAACATGCAGCCAGTGTGCTATAACGCAGCTATTATGTCTCCATATCACATGCTGGACTATAGTTGTGCCCTCTCAGTGAAGCAGAGGCAGAAGAAGAACAACACGAAGAGGGCGGCCGGCAAGAATGAGATGGGAGGCAAGCAGCCAGAAGCAAGAAGTAAGAAGCAGCAAGACGGGGGCAAGCAGACAACAACACAGCAAGAACACAGCAAGAACACGGCAATACAACCGCCGACTCCTACTCCCGCCTTACAGTGCCTAACAATGGAAGCCCCGCCCGTTCTTTGTTCTTTGTCTGATCGCTATCAGGCTAGTGCCATGGAGTGAGTGGCCTTTTCCCTTCTTGGTTAAGCGCTCCGCTTAGCTTTTTTGGTCTCCTTTTTTACTGCCTTGCCTTGCCCTTGGACTCGGAGCCACAGGAGAAGGAGGAACCAGAGAAACGACACAACGAAAGAAAAAGAAAAAAGAAGAAAAAAAAAGACACGTCAAAGGCGGAGCTTACAGTGATCTTTGTGGCAATTTGCAGTCTGCAACGTGTTGGGCGCTGATACACATCTCCGTTGTCATTTGCCGATGCTCATGCAATGCGGACGCTTGCTGTCCTTGGTCCCGGATGGCTTTGTTTGTTTTGTCTGTTTGTGCCAGCTCACGCCTGCAGGTGATCCAGGCTAAACCACACAAAACCAGATCAGATCATCGCCAATACAGACACACGCTTGCATATCTACCGATCCCCCAACTCGCCGCCTCCACGTCCACCCTCTCACCTAGCGACGTCTCCTGTTTGGCCCTCTAGCTGTCAAGTCAAGTCAAGCCTCCAGCCCCCAGCCTCCTCGACCATCCCACCCAACACCACCCAACTGCGGTCAAGCCGACCCGAGTGCTCGCCAACTCGAAAGCAGGCCAAAAAGGTCAAGTCCAATCAAGCCAATCCAAGTCGCCCTACCCTGTCCTGCATTTCGCCCCGTCCATTTCCACTCCCCTATCCTTTCTGCCTCCCCGTACTTCCCCGTCCTCTCTTCTCTGCTGCACCTGTATCCACCTATCCACTTTCGCATCCAGTCCAGCCTGGGAGACGTAAGTGCTTCTCCTGGACTTTTGCCTCCGTCTCCCGCCACTTCGCCGCTGCAAGTACAGATATGTGGGTGATCTTCTCCCCATCAACAGAATCAGACAAGGAGACGGGCAGACAAAAGAGGAAGCCTGACCAAGAAGCGATAAGCCAAAGGGGAGCAAGGAAAGCACAGCAGACCCTTCGCCTATCTACGTTGTGCCCAAGTTGCCTTGTCTACGCTCCCCTCCTTTCAACCCAATCCCCTGTTTCGGTTGCAGCGTCCCATCTTGCGGACCTAGATACCTTGGCCGTGGCGGTTAGCTAACAGGGTTCTCTTCAATGGCGGGCCTTACACGGAGGGAATTGTCATGGCATCTTTTTTCACGTGTCTACCTCAAGACTAGCGGTGCAAGATTCCGGATGTTTTAGCAAGAGCCAGCGCCCTTCTTCTGTGTTTCCATGTCTGTTATTGCTAATATGGTGGTAGTAACAGGCAGTAGGCTCGCCCTCTTGTCTACTTGCCTCTTCCTTCTTCCTTCTGCTCCTCTCCCGCCGTCCCAAGAAAACAAAGACGGGAAGACAAAGGGCAAAGGAGCACAGAACTACTTACAAGTGTGGTGCTGCTATTGCTGCTACTACTACGCGCAAGTCTGCGCTATATTTTTGAAGTTATCTTGGTGGACGCTACTAAGCGCAGCATCCTGCCTCGTCTCTTTTCTTATATTCTCTTACATTTTCGCCACTTACTCCGCGTTCCATCTCCTGTATATGGAATAATCCAAGCTTAGGAGATGAAATAGCCAGGCGTATGCGGAGGCCACCAAATATCACGATAGTTTTGCCAGCTCTCTTTTTTCATGGTTTCGCCACAGAGCCTGGACTGGGCCATTTATACCGCAAGGCACAGAAGACCTGACTGGCGATCGTGGACCTGGCATTAGGGTTTTGGGTCTGTTACACAGGCTACCCATTGATAACGATACGTTCCAAGCTTAACTCGATCGCGTGTGTATTTGTGTGCGTGCGTGTGCGTTGTGGTGTGTGTCTCTCGACTAATAAGCCAAGAGTTATAGAAGAAATGAAGAACATAAAGAAGACTAAAGATCGGCCAAGGAGCAAGGAAGACAGCAGATCATAAAAAAGAAAAAGGTTATCGAGGATGAACTCTCCGTGATCTTGTTTTCGTGATCTAGCCTCTCACAACGGCCTCGTTCGGCCAGCCCGTCCTCTCTCGGTACCAGTACAACTGGCCAGTCCAGAAATACAGCCAAGAAACGGAGCAGAAAGAAAAGAGACTGAGAGGAAAATCGACTATCGAGAGCACCAGGGAAGTCCAGGCACCAACGCAGACTCATGACATAGCATGGCGTTAGTCACGCAGGCGATGATGGGCTTTGTACAACTGCCATTGCAAACGCGAGGGGGGAGAGGACAAAAAGGGGAGGGGGGGGGGGGGGGGGGAAAAGTTTTTTCTGTTTGTCTCTGGCCCTTCTCTACTATTGGGCCTCATATCTCCTGCCCGGGTATCTATGGTCTCTCATTTGTCTTGTCTGTTTATTTTTGTTTTCCTACGGGGGCTGCCTTGTCTTGTTTTGCCCGTCTTGCTGGCGTGTTCTGCGCCTCCCCATCATTAACAAATATATTGCTTGTCTCTATAGTCTATGACTCTACCCGTACTTTTGCATTCTTGTCGTGGCTTGTGTGCCCATCACCGTCACGAGCTGTGTTATGGGCTGTAATCTGTGCGGTAAGCTACAAGCTGTGCTTCGGGGCTGAGCTGCATCAAGCTACAAAGCAAAAGACTGCAGGCTGGAGGCTGGCGACTGCAAATGACCAGCGCTTGCTTCAGCACCTGCTAGTACTTTCTTCAGCACTCACACTCCGTACTTCCAGGATGCTTATCGCATCCGCCTCTGTGTCACCGGCCTCGTATCCGCCGCTTGTCATCTGGCCGACCCTACCTACCCTACCCTGCCCTATCTTGCCTTGCATCAAGGGCTGGTCTCGGACTCGGCAGAAAACGGAAGGCCCCATGACTCGGTCGAGCAACCCGTTTGTGTGTTTGCGTGTTTGCGTTGTTTGCCGCATCTACCATACTAACACAGCCTCGGTAGCACACAAGCCACGGGCGCCACCGTTGTCTTTGTTTGCTTTCTTTTTTCCTTCTTCTTTTTCTCTTCTTCTCGTCTTCTCTGTTGCTCTCCTGCCCTTCTTCTCTTCTTTCCTTCTCTCTTTTCTTTTTCTATACATGTCTTGTGTGGTTGTGTTCTTGTGCTCTTTCATTCTTTGCTTGCGTCGATCGTGGATCTCCTATTTCTCGCTGTAACAGTGCGCGCCGTGGTGATGGTGATTGTGTTACATGAGCCGCTGGTATTTTATCGGGAGGGGCTGGGACCGAAAGACCAAGAGACCTGAAAGAAGGGGGGAGGGGTGACCAGATCGCTAGTGACCGTATATCTCCTTTGGTTCTTTGTTTTTGGTGTCGTCATCGTTGTTGTCGTGACAGCTGCTATGGAGATATACGACGCTACCTTCTTTGCTCATAGTATGCTCCCACCTCGTGTCTGCCATGGAGAGGGAACGCAGGCAGCCAGCCACATAACATCGCTTGTTGTACAGTGGCAGAAGGCAATAAGGAAGTATCAGCAGCAAGTACTTTAGGTGCTAATTTGCTCTACGGCATTCGCCTATGGTATATCTACGGGTCGTTCTTTGCTGCCTTCCATCACCGTGTCCGCGTATTCTACCCCCTCATCTTTCTTTCTGTGGCTCTCTGTAGCTCTCTTTCTCTTTCTCACTCTCTCTCTCCCTCCCTCCCTCCCTCCCTCTCTCTCTCTTTCTTCACCAATACAACGCAAACAGCCCGATATTGTGTTGCTTAACTGCCATGTTAGGCTAACTGGATGGCCATCGGAACGTTTTCATCCACTCATCATCTAGTTACTCTTTCCGGTCCTTTTCCCGGCGAGAAGCGTTGTGGAGTCTTTCTTTTTTTTTCTTACTTTCCCAACTCGGGCGGATTCATACTTTCACGTGGTTTGATCATTTCATTGCTTATTTTCATGGTTTGGGGCTTATGTTTGCATGGCTATCAATAATGGATGGCGGGAAAGAAAAGAGGGGTTGATGGCGGCGTCTATAGTCTGGTTGACCTTCTCATCCGCCTCTCTCATCCTGTTTTTCTCTGTTGTGTGTCTGCTGTGTATATGCTGTGTGTCGGTTTTGGGTGAGGGAGTGGGTGATGTAGCGGGTGGGCGGGCAAGACAGAGGGAGAGAGTGCGTGTATGTGTGTGTGTGTGTGTGTGTATGTGTGTGTGTGTGTGTATGTATGTGTGTGTATGTGTATGTGTATGTGTATCAGCGTGTGTGTGTGTGTGTCTGTATACATACATGTGGACATACATACTACGTACATAACGCCCTTCCCCCTGCCGATCTCGTGGTTCCGCATGTCTGCATCTATCAGGCCAGATGCGGTCTGCAAGCCGTAAGCTGTAAGCTTTTAAGCTGCAAGCAAAAGGGCAGAGACACACGAAACAAAAGAGGGCATGCATGCAACAGAACAAAGACTACTAAATTAGACTAGCAAGGCCGAAAACAAGACACGACAGCAAAATACATGGAAGATATAAAAAGAAACGGGTAGGTGCACAACAGCGGGGCTTGTTTGCTCGTGTTAGTATGGTGTGTCTGTCTAGGGTGGATTGGATGCTAGTTGTCGGGCTCTGGGCTCTGAATGCTGAATGGTGTTCAGCTAGAACTTGGAAGTGCATGCGCTGTGTATTGTTGCGTGCTTGTCCCCGTGCGTATGGCCCTACATGTCTACGTCCAGATGTACGTTTGCGAATAGAGGGCGAGAATTGCCCTATCTACGAGGCTTAGACGCTACGAGGCTCAGTGTTGACCGAGTAATGAATGTCGACGCAGCGACGCAAGAGGAGAAGGAGACTAAGAAGGGGGTCCAGACAGGCTGACAGCCAGAAACCTTGCCGTCAGCAGTCAGTAGTCAGGGAATTTGGAGAAACTTGCGAGCTGGGACAAGACAGTTGGGTGTAGAAATGTCTCTCTTTGTAAAGCTTGCTTATGTCTAATTTTCTAACACCCCGTATGCAATCTATGGGCCTGGCTGCATGTCTACTACTGGTACCGGTATCCTAGGGCGGATATATCGCAGGTCTTCAAGAGTGTGACTCCAAGCAAGTGCCACAGAGACCACAGAGACAGCTCTAATCTTTCTTTCATTATGGAATTTGACGCATAATTCCTAGGCTATGTCTCTCCTTTTTTGGGCCCATCATGGGTTAATATTACTGTGCTTTCTGGTTTCCCTTGGTCTACATAGAGCAGAGACCGGGCGGGGGGGGGGGGGGGGGGGG
>JAXHKN010000320.1:0-30883 GCA_038407165.1 Ceratocystis variospora | reverse complement strand
AGCTTGTGACTCGCCTTCCTCCTGTAGTCGTCACAAACAAAAACGAAAGAAAAGAAAGAACGTAGAAGCACAAAAGAAAACCCCAAAAGAAACAAGGCCATAACGCCCCCCTCCCCTCCGTGCTAGCCCGTCCCCTGTCAAGTATACACTCGACATGCCCTCCATTTAGGGTCCAGTTTGTGTGCTAGGTACTTGCACGACTTGTCTTCCCTGAGGAGTTTCTTCACGAACTTCCTAGTCAGTCTCCTCGTGTTTCCCAAGCATTCCCAAGGGTGGCTGAAGTCCTTTGGCTTGCCACAGTTCGGCACTTGGCACTTTGACTCGGCGGCTCGATGTTCGAACCTAGTGTGGTACTCTTCCAAGTCGCCGTGCCTGAGCGCGCCGCTAGGATTCTAGCGACGGAGCCTCAGTTTAGCCCTTTCATCCAGTCCACCTTGTAGGGTTTCGAGAGTCCCAGTTTCCCTCCAAGGTGGTGCGTGTTGGGGCAACTGTCTTGCATCCAGTTCTTGAAGTCGGACCTGAATGCGTCGTCTTTCCAGCGTCTGGCCGCCGCCAGAGACATCGTCCTTTCGGGTACCAGCAGATCCGCACTCTTGCAGCCCTCCTTGGCCAACTAGTCTACTGTCTCATTTCCTAGGACTTCACAGTGCCCTGGAACCCAATAGGCCCTGCCCGTTGGCTTGTCCAGTGCCAGGCTTTCCGGCTCGCCTTCCCATCTTGCGACAATGCGACAAATCTCGTCGATCTCCGGCTGGGAGATGCCTGGCTTCCCCATTCGCTTGTTGATCCGCTTGACTACCCCCAGGTTGTCCCCGCACAGAATCATGCCTTCTGCTTGTGGTGGGGCAACTTCTGCTGCGATCTTGGCTGCGTTGAGGGCTGCAATGGCTTCCACGTCTGCCACTTCCTTATGTCTTCCGCAGGCACCGAAGCCTTGTGCCAGCGTCTTACCCCCGTGGTAGACTGCCCAGCCGGCTCCAGTGTCTCCGTCGCTGTTGAGTGAGCCATCAGAGTACACCCAGATTGTGTCCTTTGATTCCTCTTTGAGCATGCTGAGGTGGGCCTTGACCGTCTCTTCCTTACTCACCTTCTTTACGAGTGGGTCGGTCGGTCCTTCCCCCTCTCGTAAGAGCTTGTTGGAATCTCTGATCGGGAAAGGGAGCAGTGCCTTTGCCTTGTCTATGGTGCCGTCTATCGTCGTGTGATACAGGGGGTGGTCTGCGTTGCATGTGTGTGCACGTATCCCACCTGCCCGTATCATATCTTGACAGATCATTTCCAGGCTTGGGAAAGCCGAAAACCTGTACAGACTCTGTTTGTTTTTGGTTTTGTAGACTGGCAGGGCCACCCGAATTCCGTCACGAAGCACAACCTCCAGTTTCTCCATCGTCGTCTTGTTCACCATGGGGTACCATGTGGTGGCCGCATACGTCAGCTGCGGCACCACGCAGGCTCTCATGGCTTGCATTGCAGACTTTGGTGGGATCCCGAAGTATACTCTGCTGAGGCGTCAAAGTACGTTGATGGTCTTCCGGGCCTTTGCCGTTCCCTCTTCGCAGTGCTTTTTGAAGCTCAGGCTCAAATCCCACCAGACCCCCAACAACTTCATTTCCTTCATCGGGGTCATCCAGGACCCGTCCGGCATCTAGAGTTTTGCATCCATGCCTGCCGCTTTGCGTCCCTTGTACAGGTGCATGAAACCGGTCTTGCTCCAGTCAATTTCCAGCTCGTTTTCGCTGCACCATCTTGTCGCCAGCCTCGGCCAGTCTCCAATCGAGAGGAGGTTGGCCTTGACTGACTTCGATGATACGTATATCAAGCCGTCATCTGCGTATCCAAGGCTCTGCATTCTCGTCAAGAGGTCTGCCATGAAGAGCATATACAGGATTGGTGAGGCTGGTGATCCTTGAGGTAAGCTACCTCCGACCCTCCTTTCTACTGAGAGTCGTGTCACTGCTGCAGTTGAGTCCTTTCATGACTCTGGTCGTGCAGCTGTTTTGGCCCAGCAGAGTGCTTGATGCGAATGCCAGGTCGATCACCGACGGGGACTCTTTGCTACGGAAGCAAGTGTAGTCATCCGGCTCGTTGAGCAAGGTGATTTCTTCTTCGCTTAGCCAGCTAGAAACAAGTCGGATTCGCTTGATTCACTTCTCCTACTGTCCCACATGTGTGAGTGTAGATTAAGATCACCACATAGAATAATCTTTTTGCCTTTCACTATCTTCTGGGCCCGCTCTAGTGCCACTCCTCGGGAGATGTCACCTGGGCTGGCGTTGTACGCATTGGCTATGTTTAGGCCTTGTCCGGTCAGTTCCACGATAACTGCGCCCGCATGCTCTCCGTCGCAGACGGGGACCAGTGTAGCCATTATCGTGTTCCTGGCATATGTCATCACTCTTGGCCTCGTGTCCCACTTCACTAGCGGGGTCATGAGTTTGTATGCTTGGTGTGTGACCGTCCTCATCTCCTCTAGGTGTTTGCCAATATACGACTCTTGCACGCATATGACATCCACCCTTCTTCTTACTGCCTCTTTAATTAGAGACAGATGATTCGACTGTCCTCTGTCGGCATTGAACTGCCAAATCACACAACTTCTCCTGCAGCCCCTTCTGTCCGACGTCATTCTGGCTGGGTTTGGGGCTGCTCCTCCTGCCGCATCCTCTTGCACGCAGACTTCCTCAGGCCCTGAGGGGCGGGCAGGGTGAGAGCCACCTCAAAGCTGATCGACTCTGAGGCCTTCCTCTTGTCCCCCGTGCTCTGGACTGCGGCACTTGAGGCAAGCACCAGTTGGTTCCCCGGCTTGGAGCTTCCTGCTGTGTCCTGCGCCCCGGTGCAGTCCATTTGGTCGTTGGACCGTGTCTGTGCCTGTACGCTTCCCTTCGGGCGGGCCTTCTTCTTCTCCGCGGTGAGCTTCTGCTGAGCTCTCCTTATCGTCCGTCTCTCCTCCGGAGTGGTCCCCTTCTTGCGGAGGGGGTATTCCTTGGAGTCAGCCGAGTGCGGGCCGCAGCAGACGAAACAGACGGAGACGCACTGGTGCTCCACCTCGCAGCATTTCGGGTGCTTGTTGCTTTCGTGCTCACTGGAGCCACAGTGTTTGCACAGCTGAGCTCTGAAGCATCTCTTGGCATCGTGCCACCCGAAGCAGCGGGAGCACTGGGGCGTGGCCTTTGGCTTTTCCACCAGCAGCCGTACCGGGATGAGGTCTCGAACCCATCCGGATTTGCATGGGGACCTTCGTGCCCATGGCCGGGATCTTGACTATAAAAGTCTTCTCGTTTCCCCGGGTTTTCTCAGTCATGTAGACTGGCGCCGTCCGGGTGGCCTGCGTGAACCAGTGTCTGATCATCTCCTCGGAGACCTCCACAGCCTCGGGCCGACGAGGTAGGCGTCCGAGTTGACAGCCTGAACTACTACTTCAGTGCCTGGCCCGATGAAGTTCTTTATTTTGTCGCTCTTCTCCAGAAGAGTCGAGCGACCGTCCTTTTTCGCCAGAAGTGCGAAGCCACTCTTGGTCTTCTGCACCTCTTTTAGAGCTCCCTTGAGCTCTGGATCCAGTTCCCTGAGTCTGGTTGACATCAGGAAACTTTCGCAGTCGCATCTCGTTGTCCGCGCTGACTCTTACCAGGATCCTGTCATCCTGGCGTGCCACTGGCTGCGTGTGGCGCCCTTTCGGGGGGACTGCAGCTGCCTTGCGGCGCGTGACCGTCTGCCACTCGCCGCCTTGCTTGGCAGCCTCGTGGGACTTCTTGGGGTTGACGGCGCTCTGTTTGGCCGTCGTCTTTGCTGAAATGGCCAGTAGACCCGCTCCAAAGGATGGGGCCGCCTTTTCCGCTGTGCGCGGAGCTCTCTGTACTTTTTGTTGCGCCTTTTCTGTTGGCGCGCTCGCGGGCTGTTCCTTCCAGCCCCTTTCACGTCCCACCAGGACGTACTCCACCAGTTCTTCTGCTCTTTCGAGCATCCCGCGTTTGACGGTCTCCGCCGTCTTCCGGTCTTCTTCGCGCTCCGCCTGCGCCTCCAGTTTCTCCATCCAGGGGATGATCATCCTGTTGTTGTAAAAGAGAAGTTATTTTTTTGTGCTGGCACACACATGAGGACAAAAAAGATAAAACGAATTTTCCAATCTCCACGCTCTCGACAATGACGAAGGCGTTGGTACGTCAAACCCTCAGGACAGAATCTAGGCCAGTCGGATAATTCGAAGATAGAAAACCGTCAAGTTCAAGGACCCCATTTTCCAGACCCAGCTAGATAGTGTAGTTCCCTTTTCTCTTCATAAAGTTCTTGTTAATACAAACCTTTAAACTACTACTCTTAGCACTTATCGTGAGTTCTCACAATCCCGGTTTCCTGGGGCGGTCTTGAGCTAGACACACGGATGGTGGGATTGGCAAAGATAAATGTTGGGGGTATTTTCATAAATGTCTACCATGTTGAAGGCTTGAACCGAAACCTTTTATCTGTGAGAAAACTATGCAAGAAAGGACTTCAAGTATTTGCGTATGAATCAGGAGAATTCATCAAACAGGGGAGAAGAAGGGCGAACTTCATTGAGAAGGACGGTCTATACATCACACCATGCGAAGAAAATAGCACACCGACGGCGACACAAATGTCCTACGAGGAAACTCACACAATATTCGGCCACGCAGGCGAACAAAGACTCAAGAAGATCCACCAACAAGCGGCTGACAAAGAGACATGGACTATAGCCCCGAAGCCGGACAACTGCCACTGCCAAATCTGCGCGAAAGGGAAGATAACCAAAACGAACAGACATTCTCACAACATGGCAGCCCAGGAACCCCTGGATCTAATCCACATGGACATTTCCGGACCACATCCTACTGCGGTGAGCAAAGCGAAATATTACATCATCATAGTAGACGACTCCTCCAAATACAAATGGGTCCTGCCCATTCAGTACCGCCGAGATGCGCCAGCCGTCCTCAACCACTAGAAACGCCGCATAGAACTCAAGATGGACAAGACGATTAAGGCAGTCCGAACTGACAACGCACCAGAGCTAAAGAAAATAACGCTACAGTGGCAAAACGATCACGGATTAGATGCCCAATTCACAATCCCAGGCACATCAAGCCAGAACGGAACAGCGGAAAGGGCGATCCGAACAATTAACGACTCAGCCCGAACCATGATGGCCTATATCTTTCAGTCAAGCCTTCGTACTTGGATACTACTATCCGTTTACTCGAACTGTCTCTGGGTGATTTGCAATATCTGAGGTAGCGTGATGTGTCCTTTCCATCCAGGACGGCGGAATCTCGGCCAGGAACACCAAAATTTCCACGTAGTTCTACAAATGGCCCTCGTGAGCGCCTACAGGCATTAGTGTTCTGCGTGTCTCTTGAAATAATCCGGGCGATATCAGTTTAGCGCGCGAGGAGGGGGGGCGGGTGAAGGGTTACATCAGACGTGCATTCTATAGGGCCAAGTTTCCTTCTCTACAGTCACCCCAGAAGCCGGGCCAAGAGGCTGAGTATTTGGATGCAACTATGATAGCTGCAATTGTCTCGATAAACAAGGTTCTTGTTCCATTGAAGGGCATCTGTAATAATACCCGCACCCGCAGAGGCTGTATGCTGATGACAGTACCTACTGCAGCACTACGCCTTGTGACATTAGATGGCCAGCCTATCCGGATACAGGCGCAACATCAATATATTGCCTATTCATCGAGAGATTGATAGGTTATGACGTGTTTACCGAAACAATATATTCACAGTACCGTCAAGACGCTGGAAGTGGTCATGTTACTAGAGACCCTAGGCAAGTCTGTTTTTTCACATGAAAAACATGTCCAACGACCACGAGAATCACGGAAATTAAGCGATGCGCTATCACAAGCTGGGATGGCTGCCAGGGCTCTACCAAAAGGCTCTGCTTAACGACACCAGAGGGCACATGGCTACTTACTACTTACTTATCAGGGCAAAGTGCAAAACTGGGTGTATCTCAAGCCGGTCGTCTTGGTTTCCGCTTTCCTCCATGCTAAGGCATTTTCTGCCAATTGTCGACCACAGTCACAGTAGCCAGGGCGCTTGGCAATAAGGCAATGACATGGCTAGACTAGACGGAATCTTTGCCTGGACTTTGCAACTCATTAGCGCTTTCAATATGCATAAACTCGAAGAGTAGAGCACTATTGGCCATGTAATATTTTGAAGGAAACTCCAATTTTGCATTTGGCTGGCTTGCTTGCGGCTACCAGCCAGTTGCGAGATTCTCGTGCCGTATGGAGTCTCCGGCGTTTCGATGAAAAAGGGCCAGCCGGCTGGTGACCGGCTGCCGTTTCTGAATCTGCTGTCATTTTGCTGTTTAGCTGCTGAGGGCTTGCAGCAAAATTTTGGATGGGGGGGGGGGGGGAGGCGCATGTCGCCAAGAAAGTTGACACTCTTATATAAGATCAACAAGACATGGAGTATAAGCAAGGAAAAGCTGGAACGAATGATGGGCGGCAGTACTGATATCTCAAGATGTAATGCCTATTCATAATGGCGCTTCTACACATGAAACAATCTCCATTAGATCTCTTGAAAATAGGCTGCTTCGTACAAGCCGACTGTGGCTTGAAATACTTTTACCTACCGATACACCTATACCTAAAGCCTACATGCCTATAGGGATCCATTTGCCTTGCAGCACGCATCCCCTCTCCTCACCGAGACATAGAAATGCACAGGAGATTGCACCCCACGTTCAGTCGTCTGAAGTTAACCGCCATTGTTAGCGGAGATAAGAAAATACATTGAATCTTGTTTAGTCAGACAGTCGTGAAAATAGTGATACGGCAATACTCACGGTTCTGGCCTTCAATAAAGAGGTCTAGTACCCACCCTAGTTCATGGTTGTAGTGGAATATATAGAGCACGAGCTACATTTTGGCAGCGTATAGAATATATAATGCGAGCTTGGGTGCTTGGAGCTGGGAGGCTATACCCGAGAGATCTTATAGCACAGCCGAAAGCAGAGTATAGTAAATTGTATGGGCTACACCATGCGTGAGCAATTGTAAGATGGCAGAGAGAAGGAATCGAAGGATCGCGGCATGGGTCAACAGGATGCGGTGATGCTGCTGCGTGAAACAGGCTACAACACTCGCTTCATCGTGAAGCGGCCTGCTAGGATAATTTACGTCGATTCGCCTCGGTGGCATTCAAGGTCACGCCAACTGCACCACCATCTCAACTCTAAAAGATCTTGACTGTAGCAACGCTTGACCAGGCCCGAAACATACAAGCTGATGATATGGTTGCGCCTGTGCCGTGAAATTGCCTGTGTTCATTCAGCTCGCCTCGTTCTTCTTCCTCGGTGTACTTTGACAAGAAGTAATTCGCTTTGACAGGCACATTTATTGTTCGAGTATCAAGAACTAGGCTGTGAGTCGCCTCACAACATGGTGTGACACGTATCTACATGACGTATTAGCCTGGTGGAGCATAGCTGGGATGTCTTCCAAACAGCATTAAGAGATGTAGGTAAGGTGTATAGTTTACCACAAAGTAAGTAGGCTAAGCATCAAATCTCTGAGCAATACAGCTACGAGCAATATGGACGTGCTGGTAGTAGTGCTTCCAGCCCTTCCTTCCACCCTATCTGCCCTTCAGATAATAGCTGCCTTGTACAGCAGTACTACAGGTGTTTTCACCTTACTGACAGATCGCAATCTTCCACACTTAATAGTTATCTTTTCCATCTCCTTGCTGGTTCTATGACTACTAGTAGCTCTTAGTCATATATTCCATAGGTCGTCTCTGTTGGAGTCATCTTTCTTGAAAAGAAGGCAAGTGGCTTATGTTCAGTTTTGGGACCTGCGTCCAGGACACTCCCTATTTCCACACCTGAAGCATCAGTTTCCAGCCATGTCCATGCTTCTGGGTCCCAGCCTGTCGATAATCTCTCCTTCCCAAACGCATTCTTCACTTGATTGAACGATGCTTCTTCTATCACACTACTTGAAAGGAGTGCCCCTTTTTAGTGATGCTGCTAGGTCAGCGCTATCTACAATGAAGTCTTGGTGGTAGTTGGTGAATCCTAAGAAGCCAACCACTCTCCCAGCTGTTGTAGGTGGCTGTCACAAATTAGTTCATATATTGCCTCTTATGGCCAGGCTCACAGGTAATCAGATATTACGCATTGAAGGAGAAAGGGAAGGAAACTAATCTAAAGTATCACAGGGGCAAGGCCCTTATAATGGCAGGGCTTGTTGGACCAGTGAAGAGAGAGTGATTCACGTTATCCTCTACATCAACCAATAGACGCAGCCCTTACTTAACTTGGTATGGCTTACATGGAATCCTCGCCTCCTGCTGACTATTGCAATGATTGACGACGTTGTGATCTTCCGCATATGGATGGAAATCAATATGGCACTTGGGAGTTAAGGGAGTGACAGTTCCCAGCGTAGCATCCCGATGTTCTCGCAAGATATCAAGGGGCGGAGAGCGCGCATGATGCCGCGAAGCATCTGTGAGTCCTTAAAATGCCGCCTTTGCGCGCTACTTAGTGACAACCCTTTTACTAGCCAAAACTCGATATTTCTGCGAATCTCAGCTTACAGGTGAGCCACAACATGCCCTTTTCTCCAGCCTACCCTGGCTTTTATTTGGACTAGAAGATGTGCAACAAACTATCGTGACATTGCACGACAAAGTGAGTAGTTACTCGCACATTTCCTACGGGTACGTACTTAGTATAGTACAGTCTGGAGTAAAAGTTCTCCACATGTCAACGGCCATCTAGCCAATCAAGCGGTCTGTAGGATTTGACTGGATTTGTTTTGGCAGGTACCCATGCAGCCAATCAGCGCCCGCAAATCAGCTCCTGAGCCTCTTTCCCAGGAACGGCCCAAGGCTGGGTTGACGGTTAACTATACTGCGTTCTGCGCCCAGCTTGACTTGGCCTACACTAAGCAACAAATTCATCGGCCAAACTTCAATTGCAGCAATCGCTCCAACCACTACTTTTCAGCATTGGCTCGAATCATACGCACTCTCTCACCGTGTTTTATCGCTTGGAAATGCATTCCACACGCTGAATCGTCGCGACTCGCCACTATCGCCCGCCGTCGAAATCGACCAAGAAGCATCTGCCCACACAACTAATTCACGACATTGATACAGCCATCGCCTTTGTAGTAACAAACCCGCGAACCAAGAGTGTCCATCAATCTCGGCATTTCTGCGGCTCTTTTTTCTATAGTCGGCAGTGCCGGGCTCGTCCACATGGCTGCTGAGGATACCGCGACAGACCTCACAGACGCTGTGTCATCCCAATCTACAGCTCTCCAGCCTGCAACAACTGATCTAGACTTGCCACAGTCTATATCAACCGCCACTGTTATGGCGACTCCCACATCAGCAGCCAACGTCCAGGCGTCAGAGACTGACGAAGATAATGGCTCGGGGCAGCACCAGTCCGAGATAAACCAGAGTCGGGAACCTCAGTCACAGCAGCATCAACAACAGTCTCAACAAAACACACCCCAAGAGCAACACCATCACCAGCTTCCTATCCACCCCCCTCAAAATGTCCAGAACAATTTTTCTCTACTGCCCCCTTTACCCCATGCCGATGAACTCAGTATTATGGCTGACTCCCGCCTTATTGGAGATACAATGAATGAAGATGCCGTGCGCGCCCATCTTCAGGACGTTGAGTCTAGCTTCATGCCTGAGATGTCGCCCCTACCAGTCTACAAGCACAAGGCAGCTGACGATACCTTCAGTCCGTCTGCAGATGTCGCGCCTAGCTCGCCGACGCCCCAGTCGCGCACCACTCCCGCCCCTTCGCAGACAACCCAAGCACAAGCACAAGCACAAGCACAAGCACAAGCACAGCCTTCGCCAGACCACACCCCAGCTAATCCTAGCGTCCAGGCTCCTGATCAACCAACGTGGAACATCCAAAACCTACGCGTGGAAGCAGGAGGCGATTCCGATGCACGCCGTCATGATCTCGACCAGCCAAAACCCTCTCCACATACACCAAATGGCCCATCCGCAGTTGACTCCACAACGCAAGATGACATGAACTCAGCCAATCCCTCTGCTAGACCCTCTTCCGACCCAAGTGATAGCTACCAAGAAGGAGATATCAATAATGACAGTGCGCGTCAAGGCAACGGTAATTCTACCAATGAAGCTGTTGACGAGGGCGAAAACAGCTATATAGAGGAGGATTCAATAATGAGCAATCAATCCAACTACACGGGACGATCAGCCAGACAATCAATCGATACCAGTTTTGTTCCTGGCGGTGCAAGCCGAAGCTCCAAGCGATCCAAGTACTTGCGCATCCGGAATACGAACACAACTGCGACAACAACTACAACTACAACCACTAAACCCATAACTACTACACCAATAGAAGCTACTGCAGGTCCTAATGACCCAAAACCCATGCTCTCATCGCCCTTTGTTGCCCAGCCAAGCTTCGACAACAAGACGCAAGGATCCGAGTCCAGCCAAGACGATACCGATGACAATGCCAGCGACGCTACTATCGAAGCTGGTGCTCGCGGCTCGAAATCTGTCACCCTCGCTGCTACTGCCACCTTAGCTGCCAATTCTGCGGATCCGTCCCGCACAATTCAAAATGCCATGTCTATGTCTCGGAGCATTAGTATGGCCTCGATGAGCTCTGCTGTTGACGAAAATAAGATGATGGATCAGCAGATGGGCCGTCTAGGCGACGATGGCCTCCCCCTCCCTCGAATTGCCGAGGCGCCCCCTACCACACCAAAACCAAAGACAGATCATCTCGATCCTCCTACCGATACCGTCATTGCTCGCCATGTGCGCAACGTCCAGGTTCCTGATAATCTCGTTGAAGAGTACAAGTTTAAGGGTGACTTGGCCACTCCTCGCAAGATATCAGAATCCTTTAATCTAGGAATTGGGCGTTCCGCCGCGGGCAAGAATCTTACTCTCCGCGAACAGAGCAGCACTATTGAGCGTCTGTCCAAAGAGAATTTCGATCTCAAGCTCAAGGTCATGTTTCTCAAAGACCGTCTAGACAGGCTGTCTGAAGAGGGCATCAAGCAAATGATCTCCGAAAACGTCGATCTAAAAACCACCTTGGCCATCACCCAGCGCGACGCCAAGACAATGCGAAAGCGCATCAAGCAGCTAGAGAAACAACTCAAGGAAGAAGAAATGCAGAGGCCTAGTACTGGTCGCAGCGACTCAGATGAAGACGATGAGGCTGCTAACGAGCGCCAGGAGGAGCTAATTTTCCTTCGCGAGAGAGTTGAAGAGTATGTCCTCCAGATTGAGAAACTTAAACTCGAGGTTCTCAACAAGGACAGCGAGAAACGTCGCATGTCGGAAATGGTGCGGACTCTGAGCGAACGGGCGCCTGGTGAGAGTCTTGGTCGCCAGGAAGAAACAGATGTTTGGAAGGATCTTTTGGAGCAGGAAACTTCTCGTCGCGAACAGGCCGATGAGGACAATCGTCGCCTCCGCGACGAGCTTTTCCGTCTTAGACAACAAGAGATGAATGGCGGCTTGAAGAAAAACACGAGCGGACAAGCACAAGGCTCCCCTGCGCGTCCCACAAGTGGGCTGTCGAGCGAGTTTGACCGGACAACATTGACCGGGTCTACTAGTATTGTCGACGAGCTTCGTCGCGAAAGCGAACAGTTGCGCCACGAGAACGCTGAGTTAAGACGCGAGGTTGGTGCCCAGACTTCTATGTTGACGTCGCGCAATCGGGAAAAGGAACGCCTCTACCAGGAGATTGAGGACCTCAAGATGGCGCAGCGTCGGGGAAACCCAGCCCCCTCTACGGTAGATAGTCTATTAGACCGTTCGGCCTCACGCGCTGGTGCCCGTGAGAGGTCACATTCTCGTGCTAGTGGCACACAAATCACAGCAGTCGAGGAGGATCCTGACCGCGAAGAGCTAGAGAACACCATTGCAGACCTTCGCGACAATCTCAACAGTTTGAAACTGCAAAACCAAGAGATCAGCCTTGAGCTGGAAAAATGCATGCAGGACTTTGAAACTGCGGTTGAAGCTCGTAAGCAGTCTGATGGGCTTATTCTGGGTCTTCAGGAGGACATGGACATTGCCATGAACGATCTTGTCGCTCTCCAGGCTGAGCGGGATGAGGCTCTTGGCGAGCAAGCTGAGATGGAGGCCGAGTTTGAGGCCCTACGCAAGGAAGCCCAAGAGGAGATTGATGCTCTAGAGTCGGAGGCTGATCAGCACACTGCCGAGATTCAGCGCTTGACAGTTGAGCTCACCGAGCGCACGGAAAACTTTGAGGCTTTGCAGGCCGAGATGCGGCAGATGAGCGAGGCCGTAGTTCGTCTTGAGGATGATGCAGAGGAAAAGCTACGGCGTATCCGTGAAATGGAAACAGAGCTGGAATCATCTAACAAGGAGCTTGAGGACCTAGAGCATAAGCTGCTTGAAGCCAACGAAAAGTCCAATCGTCTTGGTGTGCAGCAAGAGTCTTCGGCTGGCGAGATTGCTTTCCTGCGTGAAGAGCAAGAGTCGGACAAGATCCGTATTGGCGATCTTGAGGCGGCACTAGCCAACACTCAACAGAACCTACGCGACGAAAAGGAGCGCGTCAAGGAATTAGACCAGCGTCTTGCCAGCGAGAGACGACAGCGAGAGATTGTTGCCACCAAGGAGAAGGAAGAGATACAGCAGTTTGTCAACGAGCTCAATCGCGAGGCCACAACTGCCCAAGATGAAGCCAGGCGGCTACGCAAGATGCTCACATCACGCGAGGTGGAAGCTACAGAATGGAAGGAGCGGCTCATGGAGCTGGAGAACAATCTGCGGGTGGCTCTGGGCGATTTGAATGGCACTAGATCGAGCCTGCTCAAGGTGAGTTAAGAGAGAGAGAGAGAGAGAGAGAGAAAGAGAGAGATGGACAATTGCTTATTTTGCCCGTATACTAACACCCGATTCCTTTCCTCAGTCTATTGCAAACCTGCAGCGCCAGAATGAGGATACAATTCGCGAGCTTGACTCGTCCAAGGCAACTCTTGTTGAAAAGGAGCGTATCGTCAAGCATCGCGACTCCATCCTCGAGTCCCAAGCCCTTGAGACTCGCAAGCTATCTGATCTTCTTGAGAAGGAACGCCAAGCCCACCGCAACACCAAGAATGCCTATGAAACTTTTCAGAACACACACCACCATGTGGCTCGTACCGCCTCAACCATGGAGGCACGCATCCAGGAACTGGAGATTACTCGCTCTGGCGACAAGAAGAAGATTGCTACGTTGGAGGCCAGTTTCAAGGAGCAAGTCACGGAGCGCAACAACTTGCTGCTAATTTTGTGGACCAGATTGTCAGGCCTCTGCGGCACCGACTGGGCTATGAACAATTCGCTCATCAACGGTCGTGCCTTGCCTTCGGTAGAGAGTATTTCCACCATGCTACCAGGCTTCAGCAAAAATCTACTGAATGCCGTCAAAACTATCGAGTCTATGATGACAAAGTTTTCGGCGCGCATCAAGAGCGTCGAGCGCGATCTGTGGCGTGAGTACCAGGCCCTGGAGAATAACCTCGAGGGTCGCATAAAAAAGCTTGACCGTCTGGAGATGTTGGTGCGTAATGGCATTGCCAACAATTCGATTCCTCCTGGTCTTGCCAGCATGGGCGCTGTGGAAATGCAAAACCGCTACGCCCGTCTTGAGGAAGCTTACCGCCAGCTCAAAGTGGAAAACACAACGTTGCGCACAGCTACTGAAGTTCGTGCTCGTGCCGGTGCTGGCCCTGGCACTGCTTATACTGGGGGCTCGGCCGAGACAGCGGCCCAGGTCGCCGAGATCATTGGCGGCTCTCCATCACCTGGAATACCTACAGGTCCACGTGATAAAGAACGCAGCCGCAAGATGCCCGGCCTCATGCGTCCCTCAACCAGCTCACGCTCATCGTCATCGCACTCACCCCATCACCACTTGGGCGGCGGTCTAGTGAGTGGCATCCCAGTACCATCAACGTCACACGGCCATAGTCACAGGACCAACAGCAGCCTAGGTATGGGCATGGAGATGGTAGCTCGCCCAGAGACGGCAACGGGTCATTCTATGGCTCCCGGAATGGGAATGGCAGATGGAGAGGGTGATGATACGCGCTTGATCCTCAGGCTTAAAGAAATGGAGAAGAAATTAGTAATGGAGCGAGAGGCGCGGAATCAGGACCGCAAAGCGGCAAGGATGCGACTAGGTGGGCTAGAGACGGAGAACCGCGAACTAAGGTCGAAGATGAAGAGATCCGACGATTAGCTGGAGAACAGATGAAGCAGGAAAGAGATAGGCAGCAGGCGATGTTGGTCAAGAAATGCATATTGCGATGTGGTGTGGTGCTAACTAGAATACGTGCCGATATTAATCCTAAATCTGGCACTTTTATATGTGCTATGTACTTCGAATCTCAAGCGTTCCTGCACGTTTTCCTGCGCTTCTGGCTGCTCAGGGATCAACTCGGCAATGTGGATGTCTAGACTGCAAGCAGAACAAGTTTCTGTGTAGGTGAAGCATGGATGCGAGCCATAGATACAGAGCAATAGTTTCGAGTAGGAGATTCCATGCCGAATGACTCGTAGCTCGTCACTCGTAGCCCATGTACTACAATACAATATAGCTAAGCCGGTGCTACGAAATTTACGACTCGGTACTTTACAAAGAGCGTATTGGAGAGAGAGAGACCTGCCATTGAGACGACAATCGTACTACCAAAACCCTTTGATTGCTACGCTTATACGCTTTCAGGAGTGTGCCCATTTTCGTGTGGTGCTAATTCACATCAGGCCTCCATTCCGGATTAGTTAGTCTGCCTATTATTCCACCCTGGATATTAAACGCTTATCCATATGCATTGTCACTGCGCCTGGTTTCGTGGCTTGCTCCGCGGCTTGTATGGCTTGCGTATAAATGCACAGCAACCCAGTACGCTTGCATGTTCTTCTACCGCCACCAGGGCGCAAGCAATACGCAGCTCGTACCAAAAGACGGCACATCGGTTCCAAAGGTCTATTGTGCCTTTAGGCGCCGGAATCGTGTCTACATTCTTATGGAGAGCGTCAACGGCTAGATTGGGGAGGGGGGGTAGTACCAACGCTTCCCGGGGTTGTAATGCATCCATACATAGATTTGATTTGAATTTATTTATCGTCTACTGCAATCACTTGGATCAAACGATTTCGGGTTGGTTACCGGTCACAATTAACCCTCTGCAAGGCTGATCACAGATGCCGGACGAGGGAAGCATGTACGCTCTCAAGCAAGCTTGTTACTCGCCCTCCTCCTGTAGTCGTCAGAAACAAAAAAAAACAAATAATAAATAAACCAAATAATAAATAAAACAAATCCCCAGATATGCCCTAAGCCTAGCAGTGGTGCTAACCCCCCCTCCCCCCCCACAAACACCTGTTTCCTTGAAAAAGACCTGCCACACTTCCTGAAGCCATGAAGATTACGAAAACAAGACGAGCAGAGTCCAATGCAGCCTAATAAAGCGCCTCCAAAGACGAGAAAAAGCCAAGCTATGCGAGCATCCGAGGGCTAATCATACATCCTTCTTCCACTTTCATGGTGGCCACTGCCTTGCGAGTGTTGATGAGACACAAGGCCGCCCCCTTTCCAGTGACCCGCCACAGTCACCAGTCCGTCTGGGGACAGAGCAGCGCAAGAAAACAAAAAGAAAAGAAGAAAAAAGGAGTGGACTGTGCGAATTCTCAAAATTCAGTCCTGGACGTGAAGGTGGACTCCATGAGTTGGTGTGGTCTTACGACGATGAGGAGCTGGCGATCGCCAAATGTGTCGTGAAAAGGGGGCGTGTTGACGACGGGGTTAACCTCAGAGTTGGGGAAAGCGCGGCTCAAAGGCTTCATAGCTCATTGTCAAATTCATTGACAGGATTAAAGAAAAAAGAATGAGAATGAACAACGGTTATCAACCTAAAAAAAGGGGAGGGGCACCACCCCCCCCCCCCTCCCCTCCCCGAGGGTTGTAGGAGGGAGAGTTAGCATCCCTGTCTAGCTTGTTGGGCTGTAACATTGACTGTGGCAAATGATAGTAGATGCGCTTTTTACGCTCTACACTCCAAACCAGGTAAAAGGGTTTCTAAGACAATTTGCGTTTTTGGGAGTTTGAAGGAAATCCCGTACATGGCTACTAGCAGTTTGGTGAGGTCTTTTTACACATGGTAGGCAGGCACCTGACTAGAATCCAAAATCAAGCTCCTCCTATTCAACTTGCTAGGAATGTTTGACAGGCAAGAAAATCAAGAACGTCATGGCAGTCATAGCCATAGACTTCCCAGGCACGGGCTTTAGCAGTTTTGGCATAGCTCTCGGAGAAGGCCCCCTGTTCAGCTAACGTTTTGACGTTGGATGGCCTTCTTAGTTTTATCATGCGGCTTAGGCTTTCCTCTAGCCGAATTGGCGTTAACCCCTTCCAAAGCAGTGAACGTATAACACGATCTGCCTCTGCTTCTCGATCCTCCAGTCTCCCAATCCAACCACCCCTACTTTGGACTGCTAGCATGATGGTCAAGGCCTTGTAGCAAGCTTTCCGAGTCTCTCCAAAAACCAGAGAGATCAACACAGGCATCCGAGTAGTGCTATAGCTTGGGGTAACCCCATTTGATCAACCTTTGGCATTCAAGCAAAACTACGCTTGCAAAATACATCCATGCATAGGATGATGATAGTAGTTGGCCCTTCTAGTCTAGCGAGTTTCCACAACTCCTCTTGCCACGCTTATATCCGTACAGCTAAAAGAAAACAAGCCAGAGACACCCTCTGCCCTAGTCATAAACAGTGATTCAAGATTCAAGGGCCCAGCGCGCCATCCCTTGCCGTTACGTCACAACAAAGCATCACATGCCCTACGGCCACCCAGGCCGGCAGAAACCCATTCTGCCACAGTAAATTTGGCCATAGTATATCCGGCCCAATTCCCTAAATTACCTGCGGTGCCGTTTCAGGCATTACTTAGTTTGCAAAGAGCTCATAGATCAGAAACCAAACCCTATAGTGGGCCTCTCTACTACTTCACAGGCCCTATGGAAAATCTCCCGTGGCTATGTGACGTGCAGAACCACCGATGCTCACGGCTCACTAGATCTATGGTCTGATAAAACCATTGGCCACACCCATATCAACGAACCCCCCAGCTGCGGAGTTAGTCGTTAGTCGCGTGATAACTCCATATGTTCAACGATAGTGCATTTAACACCACCCTCCCATCCCAGATGCTCCAAAAACGGAAAATCCACAAGTTAAGATTGAGAATGGAGGTGCTCTATTACTAGCCCAAGAGGGGAAGTGGAGTAAGGAAGAAGGAGGGAAGCCAAGATAAATAGAGTGCGTGCGTATGAGAGCGTACTATGATGGTGCGCAAACTTGGAGGAATGCCTGTGCCAATGCTCGAGACTGACACTTTGATCCTGACTATAATTTTAGAAGCTCCATAGCTGTCGCTCTGCTCATTCAGAAACTATATCTTTTCTCTTATCAATAGGGCCCACGCTGCGAACGATGCTTCCGTCGTATTGCTGCGAAATAACAGTAGGTAGACGTAAAATAATACAGTAGTGAACGATGCTTGACGGTAGCGGTAGGCTTGTGCGTGCTATGATACAAGCAAGGGTTAGTCGTACCACGCAATGCTGATTCTTAGGGTCAGAACTAGGTCCGGTCCCTAGATTCCCCCTAGATTCCTCTATATTTTGTTTATCTTTATTTTCTACCCCAGGCTGTACGATGGAGTAGCTCCGTAAACGAAGGATCATAAGCATAGTCCAAGACTTGTCAGAGTCTTTGATCAGCAGTCGAAAGAGGCGTGGATAAATGGGCAAACAGCCTGGCAAGGGGAGCAGAAGGAGCTAGAGGAGGCACTAGGGAAGGCCAAGAGTTCAAGACCGAGGAATACAGCAGGCTTCAGGGCGTCTGTGAAAGCCCAGGAGCTATGGAACAGGAAGCTAAGACAAAAGCCAAAGTCAACAGCCGGCTCGGCCTAATCGCGGCGCTACTCTTGCCGTCTTTTCTTTTGTTGGTTCTCCTTTTGTTTTGGCTCTGGGGGCAGAAGTTGCCGATTGGCCTCTGTGGGGTAAAGCAGCAAGCCCGCACGCAATTGAGCCTAGATCCGCCCTGTTTGCGGGGAACAGCCAGGATTAGGTGGAAGGCAGGCTTAAGCCATGGTCACGTTGGTGGCAGGGTTGTTGTTTTGTTATTGTTTTTTGCTCACACAAGTCCAATTCCAGGCTCAGGACAGCAGGCTAGATTACGCTAGGCATATTTCTTGCATCAACATAAGGCCTCCTCGGCGACGTAGCTCACGTGAAGGGCTTTGATGCTGGCTCCTTTAGCGGGAATAAAGCAATGCTAGTCTAGTTTGACGGGCCACTTGAGAAGTTGGCCGAAAGCAAGGGGGCGGGAGAAAAGAGGAGGCACTGCACTTTGTGGAGGAAACAGAAAGAGTGGGAGTGAGCAGAGGCTCAGCAACAGGGCTTTTAGTAGTGTTCGACATTTGTTTCTCGCGTTCAAGGTTATCTCTAATGGAGTGTATGTCAGATTTCCGTGATTATGCCTGCATGGAGAATAGTATATCTAGCTGTAATATCGTGGCAACTACAAAGGTAGCGCGTGAAAGAAGCGAGAACCCAGGCGAATGAGGAAAGAAAACGACAGGATGCTGTTGGCTGCAAAAAGCTCGTAGGGCTTTTTTTCTGTTGGTTGCATCGCTTACACAGTGTCCAGCAACTTCATGATGTCATTAGTGAAGACGGCAGATGAGAAGCGAAGAAGCTTGGGGATGGTAGAGGCAGCTATGGGTATTGACTCGTTTCCTGGAGAGTGTGGGGAATGTGGATATGCGGTGGCGGAATATTAAGCACTGTGGCGGGCTTATGGAAAGCAGGCTGCCCTTTTCTATCGAATCTATTTTCTTAGTAATGAAAACGAAAACAAAATAATGAGGAGCAAGACTGAAACAGCGCCAGCAAGCACCCACGCACCGTCTACGCATCTAGCTTATGTCCTGTTCCCAGACCCAGATCACATCCCCTAAGAGTCTAGTCAAGGTGACAAAGAAGGAACACGCCATGAATACAGCAGAATATAAAGCTAGGTTGGTGTTACGCAGCTCTCTGGATAGCCACTTTCCGAGTATATATAGAAGGATCTTTCCCCGCAGTCTGCTTCTTTATCCGTCCTCACTTGTCTTACTCTTCTTCTCCATTCATCTGCCAGCAATATTCTACCCTGTCAACTAACATTTGGAAATGGCTTCTGAGAAGGAACCAACCGAAAAGCAGCGGATTGAGGCAATGTAAGTCCTACCTACATTCCCATGCCAATTCCTGGCCTTGTGTTTTCGCAGCAGTATGCTAACTGGCATTGGCTATTTTCTGCAGCCATACCAATGTCTCGGCCCATCATGAGGAAATGGGCTACCGTCAGTCGCAGCACCCAGACTTGAAGAACAATCTGGAGGCCAAGTAGGTTTTTCCCTTGGGTCCAACAACCACCACTCCCCCCCTGTCTGCTGACACAGTAATTTCCCATTCCAGAATCCGCAATCCTTTGGAAGGGATTCCCTACGACACGCTCATGCGTGATGTTGAAGATTTCACCCGCGAGTACAATCTTACCGACCACACAGAGGTGTTCCGGCGCGGTGCGCTCGTCGCACAGAATCCTAATGGCTTTGCCCAAATCGGTGGGCGCGAGGAACTGTCGGAAACCGAGAAGACTGCCATCAGAGACGAAGTTGAGCACCGTTGGCGCATGCCGCGCAAGTTACTGCTGACCATTGCAACGTGCTCAATCGGTGCCGCTGTTCAAGGCTGGGATCAGACGGGTAGCAATGGTGCGAACCTCTTTTTCCCCAAGCACTACGGCATTGAGCACGACAAGCTCCTAGTCGGCGTAGTCAATGCCGGGCCGTATATTAGCTGCGCGCTGCTGGGTTGCTGGCTGTCTGACCCGGCTAACCACTATCTCGGTCGGCGAGGTATGTTTATGTTTTGATTTTTCTTGTTCTGCCACCTTCCCGCCTGCCCCGTCGTACTGACCAGCTGCTTCTAGGTGTTATTTTTGTCTCTGCCAACTTCTGTCTGTGGCCACTGATTGGTTCTGCGTTTGCCCAGAACTGGCAGCAACAGCTGATTACACGCCTGCTAATGGGCATTGGAATGGGAATCAAGGCCTCAACTGGTATGTATTTTTGCTGCGTTCTTCGCTTGTCCCACATTGCGCCTTTTACTTGCCGCGACTAACAAAACCCGTCCTATAGTCCCCATTTATGCGGCTGAAAACTCGCCTGCTGCCATCCGCGGCGCCCTGGTCATGTCCTGGCGTAAGTCCCCCAAGCTTTTGTGTCTACCAAGTCCAAGTTCCTTTGCAATCCAAAACAGCAATACCCCCTTTTGCGCGCTGCAAGTTGAGCTGTTGTTGAAAGAACTCCACTTTTCTCGTTTCTCGTCTCATGTTGTACCTGTTCCTACCTACTCTCTTTTTCACGATCATTTGCCATTCTTACCCCACTTTGCCCAGATTTGGCAATAACCAAGCTTTTGTTTCCTTCCCCAGATTTTTATTTCCCGTTTCCCTTTTGAGCAGTTTCCTCTTTTTCCCCATTTTCTCGAGTCACGACCTCCTTCCTCACTGATTTTACTCTTTTTTTTTTTTTTTTTTTTTTTTTTTTTTTTTTTTTTTTTTTTTTTTTTTTTTTTTTCTTTTTTTTTTTTTTTTTTTTTTTTTTTTTTTTTTTTTTTTTTTTTTTTTTTTTTTTTTTTTCTCCGTTGCTTATTTTGTTTTCTCGCCCACACTAAGATCTCTAATGCGCTTTATCTTTCCTGCCCGCTGTCTTGGACCTATGGGAATACGCTATTATCTGTCAAAAATGTGCTGCTAACTCTTTTTTCTTCCTCCCTAGAAATGTGGACGGCTTTTGGTATCTTCCTTGGCACTGCTTTCAACATGGCGGTTTACCATGTGTCGAGTAAAGTCAACTGGCGCCTGATGTTGGGTGCTCCTGCTCTTCCGGCCATCCCGCTGCTTCTCCTGATCTACCTGTGTCCCGAATCGCCACGCTGGCTCATGAAAAAAGGCCGCTATGTCGATGCGTGGAAGTCAATTGTGCAGCTACGGAACGACCCAATTCAGGCAGCACGCGATATGTATAGCATCCATGCACAGCTGATCATCGAGAGGCGCATTATCGACAACAGCAATTACTTCAAGCGTGTCAAGGAGCTCTTCACAATCCCCCGTGTGCGACGTGCCAACTTGTCGGCTGTCACTGTGATGCTGGCGCAACAGCTATGTGGTATCAATATCATCGCCTTTTACTCGTCAACCATTTTCGAAGATTCGGGCTTCACCCAATTCGAAGCCTTGGCGGCGTCGTTTGGCTTTGGTCTGATCAACTGGCTGTTTGCCTTCCCGGCTTTCTACACCATCGACACGTTTGGCCGTCGCTCGCTGCTACTCTTCACCTTCCCTAATATGATGTGGACTCTGATTGCAGCCGGCTTGTGCACTATGCTAGATGGCAAAGTGAGACTTGCGCTGGTGGCCATCTTCATCTACATGTTTGCCATGTTCTACTCGCCTGGTGAGGGACCCGTGCCGTTTGTCTATGCTGCTGAGGTCTACCCGCTGTCGCACAGAGAGGTTGGCATGGGTCTGTCCGTGGCCGTGTGCTTGGGATGCTCAGCCATTCTCAGCATTACCTTCCCCTACCTACTTGAAGAGGCAGGGAAAGTCGGCGCGTTCATGACCTATGCTGGCTTCAATGCCTGGGCATTTATAATGATCTTCCTATGGGTGCCCGAGACCAAACAGCGCACATTGGAGGAGCTGGACTGGGTGTTTGCTGTGCCCGTGCGCAAGTTCATTAAATATCAGTTTGACGAAGTGCTGCCTTACTGGTACAAGCGATACATTCTGCGCAACAAGAGCGCGGAGATCCGTCCCTTGTACCAGATGTCCCAGCACGAGCAAGCACAGAATTTGGCTGCACAGGATTCCAAGGACAGGGAAGCCGCAGCCGCAGCCGCAGCCGCAGCAGAGTAGTTGGTGAGGACACTAGGCGTAGTAGCAGTAATAATATCGAGCAATCGATCTCTTAATCTAAAGATTTCTTTCTTAGCCATCTCAGTCTGCCATTTTCACTTGACCATGCATGCATGCAATGTTTACTGCTTGGGTTATATGCCTCATACAAACGAGGGAACATATATTCATGTATCATGATAGTTGTTGCTAGAATACCTGCTTGCTAGAAACCTGCCCGTCAGGTCATACCCGGGCTTGAATAATAATAAAAAAGAATCATTGCTTGCTCAGATGTGTGCTCTCAACCTTCTCTTTTCTCCCCTCCCTTAAACCAGAGTCTTGATGACGTCCTCGACCGAGGACTGCTTCAGGCCAATGATGTCGTTGGCCAGGATATCGGCAGAGTGCTTGTGGTTGCTGCCATCAGCGAGGAACCAGTGGGCCAGGTAGTCGATGAAAGCATGCATGTAGTCACCTTCAGCCATGCGCTCATCACCCTTCTTAAGGGCCTGGTCGGCAGTGACGTTGAGGACAGATAGCTTGAAGCCGACAACCTTCTCAGTGGCGGCCAGGATCTCGTTCTGGCAGGTCTCGAAGGACTGAATAGCAATGTATTTGTTGGCCGTCTCGGGCAGGTGGTTTAGCACACCAACGACACCCTTGGCGACATCGGGGAGGGTGGTGGCACCGAAGCGCTCGTTTCCAGAGTCAACAATGGCAGCGTACTTGTCCTTGGGGCTGACGCCAAAGAGCTTCATGCTCCAGCACTACAAAAATGGGCATCATATTAGTCAAGGAGGAGAGAGGGCGGACAAGGGGGTGAAGCTTACGTAGTCAAAGAAGGGGCCACAGGTGATACCGGTCCAGGTGAAGCCGGGGTTCTTCTGGGCGAGGCCAGTGATATAAGTGATGTGCTCAGCCTTGGGCTGGATGCCAGGGGCCAGACGGCTGCCGGCAACCTGACTGGAGTTGACACCAAACTCAGAGGGAATGTATCTCTTAACACCGGCCGCGGCAGCAGCGTCAGCCAGGACGTTCTGCTTGGCAGCTTCACGAGTAGTGATCAGGGAAATGACCGCATCCTGGCCCTTGAAGGCCTCGGTCAGGGCGTCCAAAGAGGACAGGTCAACCTTCTTGACGGCAACGCCAGCGGGGAAGGTAGATGTGGACTCAGGGCGGGAGATGGCAGTGACGACGAAGCCGCTCTCGAGAAGAGCCTTGGTGACGGGGGTACCGAGGTTACCGGCAGCCTAGATATAAGTTAGTATTTGTCGCAACGGATAGATTGGATCTGGAGAGGAGAGGGAGCTGGTTGCGAGGGGAAAACATACACCAATGACAGCGACGTTCTTGACAGACATGTTGAAAGATGGAAGTGGAAGTAAATATATACGATGAGAAATGGGAGTAAAGAGTAAAAACTGAAGTTGTAGAAGAGCTGGTTTGTTTGTTTGTGATGTTGTGAGATTCTGTTTCCAATAGCTCTCTAGTTGGTGAGATTGGCTACCCTTTTATACTTTTTGCCCGGCCTCTCACTCACATGTCTTCAACGTGTCTATATCACGGACGACGGTGCCTGACATCGGTCGAGCTCGCTCGCTCGCTCATCCACCCAGCAGCAATGAAACAATATAGAGCTGCCTATTCCAGCCAAGACTCCTCCTGGTTTGCTAATGCTCATTCATGCGCTCGGAGTTTCAAAGGATTCGCTTACTACGCAACGAACAAGGTCAAAAGGAACAGCGGGAACTAGAAGGTCGAGGCCAAAAGACGAACAGTTAGACCCAAAAGGGCCATATTATTAATTTCACTACTGTTTACGGCCGCGCACCTACGCATCGTCAAGTGCACGTAGAATTGCGAAATCACACCATAACACCAGGACAGAGCCAAATATCCAAAGGCTTGGGCCGCGCAAGATTGACTTTCGCACAAAGGCCTGTACGGCATTTTTTTTTCCATGGCATTAACATCAAAATTGAATGTTTTCGCATGTCACAGCCCACATGCTGGCGACCGGCCAGTTTGATACTCGGTCCGTCCAGCCAAGTCGAAATAGACAGGACCCAGCATTGAAGTCAATCCTCCGGACTTAGAGGATCCACTAGAGTTGCAGTCTTTCCGTATGCTTAGCTTGGCAGGTAAAGGCCACTTCTAAGCAATATATTGATGTAGGTGTATGTATGTATGTATACTCATATGTACCTAGAAAGGAGGCGAGAAAGTTTAGGCAAGCAAGCCCAACTGAATTGTGGCTAGGGCCTAGAGACTTGGCACTTCCTAGGTCGAGGAAGACTAGTTCTTATTTCCCGCTGGATATGATACCATCTATAGTTCTCGTTTCCAAAATTCCTTGCCACAATAAGCTTCCAGACACGGCAATGAGGAAGGGGGAACGGCCGCTTGTCTCGTCCCCCAAAATGTAGCTTAACCATTTGTCGTACAGAATACGAAATCTGGTTAGCGTAAGAGAAAGGTCTCCACTTTTGCAGGGACTTGGTCAACTTAAACGGCAAATCTGGCAATTGCTCATCCACTCCACCTGTACTTCGGGCACTTTGAAAGGCAATTGCAGCTAGCTAGTAGCTCGCCAGTAGGTCATGTCTAAGTGCGGGGTGCTCTGCAGGGACTTGCCTTGTCCCCTTGTCTGTAAAACAGAAGCTCTGGCCCTTTTTAGTGATGGTATGTGAGAGCGAGGGGAGGGGAGGGGAGGGGGTGATGTCGGACTGTTCATGTTCCAGCTGCTTCTCTTCTATCCATGGTTAGCACAGCACAAGTATAAGCATCAGGTAACGAGGGCCCCGCTTCATCCTCTTCTCTTGTATTTTCTTTACGCATCGACATCAAGCAACTACCTCCGATGGAAAACATTCAAGGCCGGATATTGATCCGGTAGCTGCCCTTCCCACGACAAAAATAACCCTGAAATTCTGGTTGTTTTAGATCTGATAAAAGAATGCATTATTTGCCAGCCTAGAAGAACAACTTTGCACGTAATTAACGGTAGCGAGACATATAAAGACGAGGAGAGGGGGGGGCAGGGAATATGGGCCACATCAAAGTGTCTAGTCTGTGAGGCAAGGACAAGGAAGCACCAAACACCACGGAGTTAACAAGCGTTGACACGGACTTTGATTAAAATCCAACTGTCGGCAGCAGTAGAAAGTTTCAAACACAACTATCACAGGAAGAGGCAGGAAGGCAGGGAAGACGCCTTGTCAGCCCTAGAACTGCCGCTTGCTAAAGCCCAACTGGCTGGAGGCTTCGTTAGGGTTGGGCTCTTCCAGAGCTACTGCTTGCTTACTACCCACGCACGCCTCTGTTCGTATATTTTGAGGCTCTGTTTGGAGAAAAGGGGGCTGTAGGAAGCTTAGTGGCTCAGGCGCGGTGATGCATTTAAATCTCTCATGCTAGTCTGTCTTGGACTGAAGTTCAAATTGTTTCTGTCGTCGGCTTTAGCACGAGAGTAAGAAACGGGGGGCAGAGGAGCAACTCCGTCCTGTTGTAGACGTGTTGCAGCGGCCTAGACCTAACCAACCCAAAGACCCAAAGACCCAGGGAACGCAAAGACCTCAGGTATCAAAAAGGCTGGCTGAGTTGCATTAACGAGCCAAAGTAAGATGAAGGAAAGAGAAAGGATGAGACAGAAGAATGGATAGGCAGCTTTCAAGAGCTGATACTTTACATTTTCCTACATGAACAACACCCAAGACCCCCGGCGCGCCGATAATGGTCAGTTTCAGCGCCCGGTGTTAACAGCCATGTCGATGAATCTTGGCTCGCAGTCTACCTCCGTCTACATTTACAGAAAGAGGGCATAAGAAGGGACATGCCAAGAAAAGACATGGAGCGTTTGTTGAGGGACGCCACAGGTACATGGGAATACATATGGCAGAAGACGCCCTATTTGATGGGCAGGAACATCGGTGCAGCAAAAGCGCCGTTGAGCCTACCGACCTGGAAAGAGACTTGGGCTCAGACACTGCCCAACAACTCATGTGGGAGGGGGAGTATGCAGGGCGGGGAGTCCAGCCCCATATTGTGGATATATTGAGGCGAAAATAGGCCCCAAGACATTCCTCACCATCACTAGGGTCTTAAACCCTACTACACAGTCGTTATCTTATCTTATCTCGTCGTTATCGATAGCCCATGCTATGCTGGCCTTGTCAGACTCCTTGCTTGGGCCCCCTCCCCAGGCCGTTCCTTTTTGCAACACCAGCGCGCGCGCGTGTTATTATCCGCGCGCGCGCTGACTTTGATATACATTAGTTCCTTTGGCTCGCTTGCTTCGATTGTCCTTGTCATCCGCTCCCATTAATGAGTAAGCGGCAAGGTGGCCGGTCAGTTTTGGACCTACAATGGTAATGGAGCAAGCAACATGTCAGTCAGACTTCTGTATTACGACTGCTGACAAATGTACTGGCTTCAAGTTATGCTTTTAATCATAACTCAAAGCGGATGATTTATAACTGTAAAGGGGCGATGTAGTGGATATGCAACAAACGTAGAGTAATATGCGTCAATGTGGCCAAAACGAACCGAACTGGGGCTTTGGATTTGAAAGCCTTGCAGCAGGCAGAACTGCGCGCTCATGATGGTGGGGGTTAGGTATATGTGGGTCGTACAAGAAAGAGGCACCTTTGAAATGTATAAAATGGGGGGGAATCACCTCATCTTCATCTATTGCAACAAGCTCCTCTTGTCTCAATCACATATCGCACAATTTCTCTCTTCTTACTCTTACTCAAAAATATACAACTTTTCTTTTCTATCAAAATGGCTTCCATCTCCTTCTACGACTCCTCTGTCAAGCCTCTCAAGGCTTGTGCGGCCTCCACACTCGCCATCATCGCCAAGGGTAAGGCATGGGCTGAGAAGACCTCGACGCCCGAGGCCGGTCTTCTCAGTGAGACCCGCCTGACGCCTGACATGTTCCCTCTATCATTCCAGTTCGTGATGGTCATTGATATCATCAACAGTTTCGTTGGTCACGTCCGTGGCACTGAGATTCCTTCTCCCTCGTTCGACAAACTGGTCTCATTTGCCATCGTCGAGGAGGCCATCCAAGCTGCCTCAGCTCAGCTAGACTCACTGACTGTCGATGAGGTGAACGCTGCTGCTACCAAGGAGGTCACCCTGAAGTTGGGTCCCGTAGTTAGACACCAGATTTTCGTTGGTGACATGGTGTCGGGCTACACGCTACCCAACATCTACTTCCACATCACTACTGCTTACGCTCTCCTGCGTGGCAAGGGTGCTGACCTGGGCAAGGGTGACTACATTTCCCCTTTCATTGGCCCTGCTCTCGCCGCCTGCGCCAGCAAATAAATAACGGCATATGAACAAGAAGGACGGATATGCTGAGCTGTTGTTTAGCGGAGGCTCTGGTCCTGATCTATATAGCCTTTTGAAACCAAAAATAAAATAAAATAATGAAATAATGACGCTGAATTCCGTTACACAAGACATTTAGCATTACACGATCTTTCGGAGTCTAATGATAAACGTGGTGACTTGTACTCTTCTTCATCTTTCAAATCATGACCCAGGTTGTTTGGATGTTTATTTATCCAATAATGGTAGACGTTTGTCTTATTTGGCATTATATATTGATGTGACGTGAATATAGAAAGACGCTTATAGATTCCCCTCCTCTTATGCCCCCTTATAAAAACATGACCTGTCCCTCGATCTATGGTAACTATTGCCATGGCCAGCAAGTCACCGAGAAAAACTCCTAAATAGTGTATGATGACGTAGAAAAAAAAAGAACAAGAAGTAAAAAAGATGAAAAGAAATGGTCAGAAAAGACTAAAACATGAAGTAAAGCTTCCCTTTTATAGTATCCAAGTGCTTCGGCAGAGCGTGGAAAGAAAAAGAGTTGCCTCTTCTTTTCTCTCTTTGTCATGTCCGTCCAGCCCCAGACAGTCAGTCAGTAGTTAACTTACTGAGAGTAGACTAGACGGCGGCGATGCGTTTGTTTGTGTAGTAGATTGAGGTTGAAGAGGAAGTCGGGCCGTGATGCTGAGGGTTCGTATAACAATTGCAGGTAAGAGAAAGAAATAGTGAAATGTGAATGTAGATGTTTCAGAAAAGCAAAAGCACAAATAGGAAAATGGACAGGGCACTACAACAGACTGTCGCCCAGCGCCGACCGGATCAGGGACTTGGCAGCACGCAGAGTGTTCGAGCCCTCATCCTCGCTCTTCTTAAGATCGGGGTTGACCTCGACCAAGTCCATGGCAACCAGGCAGTTGGTTTGGTGCAGAGCCTCGCAAATGTAGTTACCCTCACGCAGAGTCAAGCCGCCACGAACAGGAGTACCAGTAGCAGGGGCCCAGATAGGGTCCAGACCGTCAATGTCAAAGGAGAGGTGGATGGGAGTGTCAGCACCAATGTGGGCTAGAGCCATCTCAACAACCTTGCCAATGCCGTACTTATCGACATGGTACATGCTGAAAGCCTTGATGCCGTTTTCGGCCAGAATCTTCTTCTCGCCAGCGTCGACATCGCGCAGGCCAATATAAACCAGCTTGGTAGGGGAGACCATGTGTTCAGGGCCAACCCAGCCGAAAATATCAGGGTTATCGGACTTGGCAATGCCGGTGAGGAAGGCCATAGGCATGCCATGAATGTTGCCCGAGTCCGAAGTCTCAGGAGTGTTGATATCAGCGTGGGCGTCGACCCAGACAACAGCCAGCTCGCGACGGCCATTGAAACGCTCCCGGATGGCCTTAGCCGTACCACCAATAGTGCCGATGGCAACGGAGTGGTCACCGCCGACTGTCAGCAACATGCGGCCCTCCTTGGCGTGGCTGTAGACCTGGTCGCAGATCTGTTTGGTGGTTTTAGACACGTAGCGGGGTTTCTTCATGTTGCGGTGGGGCTCATCGGCCTCAGCATCATCTTGGGTGTAGATCCGAGCATTCCGGTCGCCATGTAGATTGTAACCGAGATCAACGCTGAGCTCATCTAGAAGACCAGCTTCGAAAAGAGCAGCGGGGCCAGTGTCAACGCCGGACTTTCCCTGTGGACGTAGATAGTGGGTTAGCGTGTGCAATGCGAGATAGTGCTGCATAGCCGCAAGACAGATGTTAGCTTTTTCATACCTGACCACCAGCAAATCCCATCGCAACAACAGCAACATCCTCGGGGCGAGAAAGAAACTTGTTGTCAGTCTTGGAGCTGACGATTTGGTTGCTAGAGCTAGCCATTGTGAATATAATGTAAGTATATCGTGATAGATAATGGGGAGTAAGGATAAAAATATGAAAGAGGGCAAAGAGAGCAATGAGAGCAAAGGGGACAGCGAGGACAAAGAGATCAAATGGCTGTAATCTAGTCAGGATATAGTCAAGATAGTAAAGGTGAGATAAGAGAAACAGTCAATAGGGTAAAGATAAAGCTCAAGTCTGCCGATGACTCTGCCTTGGATGAAGAAGGAAAGAGGGAGGAAAAAAAGGCAACAGCCAGAACGGAAAGTACTCGTCAGTTATAAAGAAAAAGAAAAAAAAAAGGCAAGTAGCTCCAAACACAGTATACACCAAGAGCCCGCTTAACCGGTCTTGGGAAGGGTAGTTTCTCTTTTCCCTTGGTCTGGTTTTTTCTCCACAGAGCGCGGCCAATCCCACTGCGATTTTTACACTCGGACTAGCAGGATGCCCGTTTCCAGCAAGTCGGCCGCCGGCAACGAAAACAAAAATAAATAAAAATATAAATTACAAAAACTACGTGAAACAAAAATTAAACACAAATATGCCTGCGGCGGCCCCCCTTGGCCTGCTTCCCAATCAGGAGTGGAGAGAACTTTGGTAGCAGTAGTAGCAGTAGTATTGCCCGGCTTTGGAGGGTTTTCTTTGTTTGTCATCCCCTCCATAAATGAAGAAAGAGCTATACTCGATCTTGCCTGTTTTTGCTTCTTGATATAGTTACATCAAGTTACCGCCTTTTCGTTCACATGAAGATGCCTCGTGTTCTAGAAGAAATAAGAAGGAACGTTATCGCCCTAAGAAGCACCTGCCAGAAACGCATACTATGTCTGTTATTAATTGTATACGTCGGAAATGTACAGGTAGAGGTACAACGTGCACTGCTACAAACTTGCACATGAGTGCGTGCACAGCCAAGTACAGGTACATTATATGCTCGAATTTTATCGTGCATTCCGCGATTAGTGCATTAGAGAGAGACCCGCCTTTGGCTTTATCTTATCACGAGGGACGTCTTTCCCCTACCTTGGGGACGTCTTTCTCTGCCTTCGGCGACGGCGTCAGGATTTATGGGGCCTATCTTGGCCTTGAAGGTCGGGTGCAGCCAGACTCAGCCAGTTCTGGAAGAAAAGGAATGCAAGGGAGCAAGGGTATGAGGCGAGCTTTTTGCACGACTTTTTCCTGTTTGCTTTTACAGGCAGCTGTGCCTCACATGCACATGACACAGCACTGGCAATAGGACCAAGCCGTGTTGTTCTGTTAACGCACTTCTGACGTTGGTGTTTGGGAGGGTTCTTTGTCAGTGTGCAATATCGCACATCATAAGCATGTGCTTTATTTTATGCCATTGCCCTGCTGCATCTTCCATGTTTGCTGGTCATTGGCTAACTGCCTCCAACCAGCCCAGCCAATCAACCAGCCGCATGCCATGCTTCAGAGCCAGCGCTTTGAGAAGGCGTGAAAAGTTTATTCCGTTAGACGGTCAATGCTTGAACAAATGTGAACCTCCCCTCTCATCCCCTTTCTTTACCGCCACGAGCTAGCTATTCCTTTGTCTTTGCTATTGTCTGTTTTCTTCCTCCTATAGCAAGAATTAGGGGAGGGGGGGGGGGGGGCAGG
>JAXHKN010000319.1:0-30899 GCA_038407165.1 Ceratocystis variospora | reverse complement strand
AAGACAAGAAAGAGAGGGGAAATTAATATGTAACGAAGCTTAAGAATGGGATGAGGGGGGGGGGGGTAGAAGAAAGGTTGCAAGAGCAAGAGTTTTACGCTTTAGGATCGCTAGCGATGAAAGTTTGACGCTGGGCTCGAGGTCGAGGTACTAATGGGACAATTAAGGCGAGGCTGGCGTTGGAAGAAGGTCGAGGCTATCACGAGATTCGGTAAGATGGCTTTTTTGGTGTTGGCTTCGTTTATGGAAGGAGGGCTGAGGTGAATTTCAGCTGCAGAGCAAGTAGGTAGGTACCTGCACACTATATGTGGGTGTGTCAATACTTATCCACCCACCGTGCACCAAGTTACTTAGTATTCTTAATATTCACTTCAGTACGGATACGTAAGTGCCTACCTACTCTCCTTACAATGCCTCTGCGGAACCCCCATCAAAGAGCTAGCGCTAGCTTCTTACCAGCTAAGCCCAGTCTGGGGCTTAATGAGCTGGAACGCTCAGCAATAGCAAGGTACAGAAAGAATGTACTGTCACAGCATATTAGTTTCAGGTCACCTCCTATCGCCCCGTGTCTCAGCTCCAGTGGGCCGGGAGCGTTGTTTGGCTAGTTCCTATCTTATCGTCCTTATAGTAGAATTATTTTCTCGCGCTATCCCTGTTTCATCTCATATTTGTACAGGGTGACACAAAGTGATTGTGCAGCTTTTCAACCCTAGCAACCCTAAGGGTATCACCTGACTTCGTGTCAGCGCCACACAAAGAATCGCGGTGCACACGGTTCTGGGTCGATGACCTCATAAACTCACACTATTAGACATTCTGCCACAACACTTACCAAGACTTAACAAACAAACGAAGCTCGCCATGAATGAATCATCTACAGCTTGTGATAAAAAGAGAAAGTCCAGTGATACTTGGCACCGCAAGCGGCCAACCAAAAAACAGGTGCAATGCGTTGAAGAACCAACAACTCTGGGCTCTAGCTGTGGGCAAGGCGATGTCGAATGGCCCGACCTTTTCAAGGAACTGGAAAAACTGCATCGCGCTCTTAACACAGTATTCACCTTCTGCAGCGCCCGCAAGCACATGCCGACTACATTTGATATTATCAAGAGCACTGTTGAAGCAAACCTGCGCCGACCAATCACGATTGCCGAAGTCGCACAAGTTGTGGCTATCCAGCCGGAGCGCTTCCAGTTTCAATATGTTGACGAGGCGATGCTGCAGCCATTAGACCTGGATCCATTTGTCACAAGGCTGGGTGCTGTGGAGAATGCGAGTCGCGGGCGGTGGATTCGGGCGGATGGTACTGACAAAGATTATCTGGATCAAAAACCGATTTTAGCACCGGACGAGGCAAGCTACGTTCTCTACTTTGAGTTTATTGATGCGCCAGCAAAGAAAAAGTCGAACAAGACAATAGATTACGAGGCTGCTAGTGGCTCGTCGTCGGCTCCAGCTACGAGGCCCCAACGACGACTTAAAGACAATGGTAAGCCGGGGACGATGAACCACAAGCGGCTGGCAAAGCTCATCAGCCAGAGGAATGAGGTATTCACAAAGGCAGTCAATATCTTTATTGACAAGCAGACCCGCCAGGGCGAAGACCCGGCAAAAGCTTTACAAAGAGAGAGCCAGAATTACATTCCTAAAACACCAGAATCATCGACTTTCCGGGCAAAAAGCGAGTGCCGGGATACCATACCCGCTAGAATACCGACCGATCGCAATTCTTTTGCCGAAATAATCAGAGAGCTCAAGGCTAGCTCATGGTACCTTGATCAGATTATGCCTGACGGCCATTTTACTACAATGCCCAAAGAACCCGAGTACGGAGACTTGGAATTCCTGCTTAGCCAAACTCTAGTTGATGCTATCTATAACGCGCGGGGCATTACGCAGTTTTATTCTCATCAGGCCCAGGCATTGAACGCCCTACACTCGGGCCATAATGTGGTAGTCTCAACCTCGACTAGTTCCGGAAAATCTCTTATCTACCAGCTGCCAGTTCTGTACGACCTGGAAAAAGACCCCGAGACACGGGCGTTTTATATATTTCCCACGAAGGCCTTGGCGCAAGACCAACGCACGAGTTTAGCTCAGACGCTAAGCTTTATGTCAGGTTTGGAGCATACAGTGGTTGACACCTTTGATGGTGATACAGCACGTCACGTCCGCGATGACATCCGTGAGAATGCCAACGTTATCTTTACGAACCCCGATATGTTGCATGTCTCCATCTTGCCACAGCATCGAAGCTGGAGTCACGTGCTAAAGCACTTGCGATATGTAGTTGGTGAGTTGTGTGTATCTGCGTGCATATCTATTGGAGGGGGAGGGGGAACAGATAGCCAAGACGAAAAAAAAAAGAAAAGAAAAAAAAGAGACATGCGGAGAAAAACACAGCCATCATTAGGCCTGCGACTACAGCTGACTTTTTCTATCATGCGAGTACAGTGGACGAGTTGCATTATTACGACGGGCAAATGGGCGCACATATGGCCTTTATTATGCGCCGCTTACGAAGATTGTGCGCCTTGCACGGCAATACTAGCGTCAAGTTTATCTCCTGTTCGGCGACTGTTTCCAACCCAGTGCAGCATTTTCAGCGTATTTTTGGTCTTTGCGATGTAACCTTGGTATCGCAAGACGGCTCCCCAGAACCGCTGCGACACCATCTTCTCTGGAACACTGCAAGTCCAGCTCTTGCAGCTGCTGGGGCTGAAGACCCCTCATATGTTTTGGGCGAAGTGGCTCGCGTATTCTGTGCACTTCTCTTGCGGGGCGTACGACTGCTTGTGTTTTGCAAGATGCGTAGCAAATGCGAACTGCTCCTGAATGCCATAAATAACGAACTTGCAAATCTTGGACGGGCGGAGTGTATGGCACTGGTCATGGGCTATCGTGGGGGTTACATGGTGCAGGATCGACGGCGCATTGAGGCCGATATGTTTTCTGGCCGACTGCGCGGCATTGTCGCGACATCGGCACTGGAGCTTGGCGTTGATGTGGGCTCATTAGACTGTGTTATTAGCTGGGGCTTTCCACACAGCTTGGCAAATCTCAGGCAGCAGTTTGGACGTGCAGGGAGACGTGCACATAGTGGGATGGACGCACTGGCCATTCTGGTGGGTGATTTCACAACAGAAGACCAGTACTACATGGAAAACGCAGCAGAGCTGCAGATGCCGGTGACAGCCGAGTTGTGGAGCGATTTGGGCAATAGGGAAATTCTGGAGGGTCATCTGAACTGTGCTGCGTTTGAGGAGCCTGTGGACGTTGCAGGGGATATTGTCTATTTTGGGAAAGATCTTCCAGCTGTTTTGGCACCATGCCCAGTAGATGGAGATTGGGAGAGCAATGGGAATAAAGATCGGGAGGATAAGGAGGACAAGGCCCGTGGCTGCCCAGGCCCAGGCCCACGTCCATGTCCATTGGCCGAAGATGGTAAAGTTACGGGAAAATTCCACCCGCGGCAAGCATTTTGGCCGTATCCAGCCAAACGCGTATCAATTCGGGCGATTGAAGGCGACATGGTGTCAGTGGTCGATCTGACCAACGGCAGGTTTGTGGTTCTAGAGGAGATGGAGTTATCGCGAGCGACGTTTGCGCTGTTTGCGGGGGCAGTTTATCTCCATCAGGGCCAAGCGTATACGGTCAAGGAGTACCATGCCAGGGAACGCATTGCCAAGGTGGAGTATGTGAAAACAAGGTAGGCAGCGGTAGATGGGAGGGAGAGAAGTGACAAGGACGGAAAAATGAGAGAGAATTGAGGCTCGGATTAAGGTTTGAAGGGGTAGAGAGAGAGGGCTTACTGCTGGAGTTTACAAGGCGGAAATAGGCGGCCCGGACATAAGAATAGGCAAGCAGAACTTTGAGCTGTTTTGGGTTTGGAGGACGGACAGCCACAGGAATGTGGCCGGGGGCAAAATTGAGGCAAAAGTCAAACAGAGACAGATAAGGCTAGAAATAGAGGTAAGAAGGGGGGGGGGGAGGATCGGGAGAGGCAATGATATGCTGTGCTATGAACAAGAAAACAAGAAAAGGAGCCAAGAGAACTTTGTTCTTGTTGTATTTTTGGGAACTCGCAAGGCCATTTGATCTCCGCATGAATTGGGGTATCACAAGTTTAGAAGCTAGGGAAAGGGTAAAGGGGAGGGGATGGATGAGGAAGGCGGAGGGGAGGAAGACGAAGGGGAAGAAGGCGAAGGGGAGGAAGGCGAAGGGGAGGAAGGCGAAGGGGAGGAGAAAGCCAAAGGCGAAGACGATTGGGGAGCGAAACAGAGATAGAGACGAAGACGAGACAAGGCGGAGCGGATAGAAATGTGGCCGAGATGTAACAAGGACAAGGGGTAGCACTCAGAAAGAAATGAGAATTACAGGTGAGGAAGAGAGGAAACAGCGAAAAACACGAAGTTTATGCGGGTCAACGTAGGGCGTGTCGACCAGGAAGGCAGGTTTCCACTATGGCTGTATAATTGGGCGTCCTTATGCGCACGTAGGCAGACTATAATATGTGGAAGATGATAGACATGCATTTGGGGGGGGGGAGGGAGAAGAGACAAGTACTATTGCATGTATTGATATGCGAAAATATACCTAATCTAAACATTAGCACCCATATTCATGCAGATATTGGAGGGTAGGTTTTGTATGGGAGGCCCTATTGCAGACTTCTGCTGGTTATTGTTGTTTTGAATGTCACTTGTCAACAAGAAGCCTTGGCAAACAACATAGCAACTGCTAAAAGATCCAGCCAAGAAAAGAAAGAAAGAAGCACCACACCACACACTAGAACACGCATCAGGAAAGAAACACATCCGCTGGCAATAGCCAATCTCAGAAGGGGAAGGAGTGGAAACAGCGAAACAGCCCCCGGAATTTACAGTCCAGCGTCAAAAAGGCAACTGTAACGGCAATAACATCAGGGAGCAGCAACTAAGAGGAACTTCTTTCTTGGCTTCTTGAGAAAAGAGAAATTACGGAAAAAAGAGCGAATAAAATAATAAAAATTAAAAAAATAATAAAAATAATAAAAATTAAAAAAATTAAAAAGTTAAAACCCTTTTCTTCAAGAAACAAAGCCGGGTCAAAGCTCCACAAGTGCTACATAAAATACATAAAGTCAAAAGACCAGCTAGGTGCTTTTATCTAATTAACCTCGAATGGCTAGGCTCCTTCCATTCGCCACCAACTACTCACAAACCAGGCCAAGCCTTTGGCCTTAAAGCTTAAATGAGTAATTGCTGTTAAGTCCAGAACTTTAAAAAAGGGAATACTGTCGTCCCTTGGTGTCCTCTCTGGCTTCATCTACGGCCTTGACTGCTGGCTGCTGGCTTTATATATTGCTTGCAAACTCTCCCTTTCCCCTTCTTGGCATCCTCCTTATTCTTGCCTTGCTTGGCCAATTCTTTCTTGCTTTTTCCTCCTTCCCTTCCACAGCTGCTACTACCGGCTGCTGCTGCAGCTACTTCTACAGCTACTACTACTACTACAGCTACTTCTACAGCTATTACTACTACTACTACTACTACCCGTCCCAAGCTTCCTCCAGCTTGCAGGTCCAGCTTGCAGGTCCAGTGCACCTCTCACTCCCCAGCTCGAATCAGTCCGCGCGTGTGTGTGCCTTGTAACTTCTTGCTTGTGCCTATTCAGAGCTTGTGGCTTTCTCGTCTCCCCCTCCTTCTCTGTGCTTGTATGTTTTGTACGCCCTTCGTGTCTTGATTGTGCGCCAATCAACAAGGCAGTTTCCCAAGCTAAGCCCTCATTTCCGTTCCCTCTGCTTCCTTCTTCTTCTCTTCCTCCCTTCTCTTCGCCATGTCACGCTCCCGCTCCCATTCCCGTTCTCACGCTCGCTACAGCGAGGCCTCTTCTCCAGAAGATCTTAGTCCTGCTATCCCGCACCCCTCGGTTCACGCTACCTCTCCGCACTACTACCACCAGCCCCCAACGGCCCAGGACGAGGACAACCACTACGTGCCCTCAGCCAACCCCAATAGCCAATTCCCCCCTTCCTCGCGGAGACGGAGTAACAGCCGTGACCGTGGCCGCCGTTCTACCTCTCGCCAGCACTCTTCTCGAGGCTCCTCGGCCGATCACCACCAGTACGCACAGCACCCGCAGCTGGTGCCCACTACCAACAACAGCGACATTGAGCGCACAGCTTCTGCTCCGCGTGTAAATGACCATTACATTGCGCACGACCTGCCGCAGCCACTCCACCATCGCCCTCAATCTGTACGGCCCCCCAGCACAGGCACACAAAGCACTAGGGCGCCTCAGCATCTGCCACGCCGGAAGGCCGTTTACAACGTCGCCCGTGAGACATCGCGCTCATCACAGCCCGGGCTTGCCATGCAGCAGTCTATCCCACAGTCTACCATGTCCGGAAAGCCTGAAAGCTGGATCCGGAGAGCCGGCCAGAGTGGCCGTCGGGGCTTCCATCCCGGAAAGTTCTTCCTTATTGTCATGCAGTCTACTAGTAGAGCATCAATGCTGTGCAATTTCCTCTGGCCCGTTGTGCCTGTGGCTCTAGCCATCAAATGTAAGTTCTTGCACTCTTTGCTGCCGCTTTTGGGCATGTCGCTAAACGAATCCCAATCCTTATCTGCAGACTCGCTTCCTGATGACCATCTCCTTATCTTTTCCCTGTCGTATATCGCCATGATTCCTTGCGCCAACACTGTTGGCTTCGCCGGAACGGAAATCGCCCGAAAGCTACCTCATGTGTTTGGTGTTCTGATCGAGGTCACGTTTGGCTCAGTTGTCGAGATTATCCTGTTTATGGTCTTGCTGCACAATGATAAATTCACTGTCATCAAGGCTGCATTGCTCGGCTCGATTCTGGCCACTATGCTGCTGTGTCTGGGCATGTGCTTTATTGCGGGAGGTATCCGTCGTGAGGAGCAGGGCTTCAGTGACGTCGTTAGTGAAGTCGGCAGTGGCCTGCTCCTAACAGCGTAAGTTGCATTTTATCATATCCTCAACCAGCCAGCCAGCAGTTCATCAGCTAACCCCCTCCCGTCCTTTCGTGCAACAGCGGTGTCTCGCTCTCTGTGCCTAGTATATTCATCCACTCGCTTAACGGTGATATCGACTCGGAGGATCTCGAACGGCGCACCCTGGAAACATCTCGCGCTGTCTCGCTTTTCCTGATGCTCGCGTACACGGTTTACGCCTATTTCCAGGCTCGCACCCACCACGGAATTTTCGATGCCATTTTTCAAGACGATGAGAAGCTTAACGAGGATTATCACGTCGACAAGCGCAAACCGCGGCTAACGCTGACGGAGGCGGTTGTAGCGCTATCTATGTAAGCTATTGCTAAGGCATGGCCAGTTACACACATCTTTGCTAACTTCAATCTCTCCAGTTCCCTGGCCCTTGTCACCCTCATTGCCATTTCGCTCGTCAACGAAATTGAGCCAATTGTTGCTCGCCACAACATCTCGGATCCTTTCATGGGCCTTATCATGGTCCCACTTGTTGAGAAGTTTGCTGAGCATTTGGGTGCTATTAACGAGGCCTGGGACAACCAAATGAACTTAGCCTTGTCCCATGTGCTTGGTGCCACCATCCAGACGGCTCTATTCAACGGGCCGCTGGCTGTCATTGTTGCATGGTGCCAGCAGAAGAAGATGGACCTGACGTTTGTCGTTTTTGATATGGCTATGCTATTGCTGGCCATCATTACGGTCGGCGGCTTCCTGAGAGATCAGAAGAGTAACTATCTTGAGGGCTTTTTGTGTGTGACACTCTATTTGTCGATTGCCGTCGCAGCTTTCTTCTTCCCCAACTTACATGATTCCGATTCAGGGGGACATTAAACAGTGGAAGGGGGGGAAGGGAGGGAGAAAGAGTAGCCGAGAATACCATCACGTGTTTTCAAATTAGGCTCTCGTGGTAGGTGTTGCATATGCCTTATATTGTCTCGTTACAAATAGACCCTGTACATATGAAATACATTTGTAGACTTGTTTTATTTTTGCCGTTTAGGCACACATTTTAATTTTTTTTATATAATTTTTTATTAGAATTTAATATTTTCTCCATATTCATGATAGTGTTGTTGTTGATCGTCGTCCCAAATAGCTACATACTCTCTCCTAACCTCCTTTGTTGATTGTAAGAAAAAGAGGGAATCAGGCAACGTACTCGTATTCGTTGCCATCACGCTCTATATAGTCCTTGTCTAGAAGCCTACATTGTCACGGCGCATGTCAGAGTTAGCAAATCATCGATCTAAGCGAGAAAACGAAAAGAATATCCACTTACGACTCAATCTCCTTCTTAATTCCTGCCGGGTCTACCGTTCCTCGCGATCGCATCATGTTGATAACCTCAGCTACTAGCACCGAGTGCGAAATGCGCTTGCGGCTCTTCATAATGCGCACAATAGTCGCCTGTGTCTCCAATCGGCGATCAAGCACAATGCGGTCATGTATTCTCCTGTTCTCCTGCGTTGTCTCGCGTAGTTGGATTTGGTTGATCTTGATCCTGTACTTGGGGTCACGGAAGCTGCTGTTTATCGTGAATGTGTCTGTCGCCTCGACCTCACGGCCCTTGGGGTGTTTAGTCAGCACACGGAACTTGCCGCAAGCTAGTGACTGCAGAGTGCGCTTGAGTTCGGCCTCTTCGAGTTTTGATTCCTCCTCAATCCTGGAGTAGGTGAGGAAGCCATCTGGACCGCTGGGCATGTCGTTGAAGAGCAGCAGAACACTGGCCTGAGTCAAGCTGACGTTGAGCTCTTTGGTTCCCTTGGGGAAGCGAGCCTTGACCACACAGTTGGCGAGCGTGTGCTTCCATGTTAAAATGCGGCCCGTATATTTACCCTGGTAGTAATTCTCAAATGTTCCTAGTGCCTGCACCATGTGCAGCGGTATGGTGGGCTTGATGTCGGGGTATGTTGGCCAAGAAGCGGCAGAAAGCACCAGGACTTGCAAGTCGATCTTGGGCTTTGAGTTGTTCGCCTCACACCAGGTCTTGAAGTTATGCATTTCCTCCTTGTTCATCTCCTTGTCCCTAAACATGCTCTCTAGGTTGTGAGTGAAGTTCACACCGCACTCGCTGCGAAGACGTGCCAGCATGATCCGTTCGGCATCGGAGTTGGCGCTTCGATCCATGAGCAGACGACGAGCCAAGTCACGCTTGTAGAACGCCTCAAAGGCATCCTTGCCGTCAATCAGGCGGAATACTTGCAGCGCCTGATCTAGCTGGTACTCAAGCTGCGAGTCGTCATCGCCGGCACCCATGACTTCATCTTTATCATCATTTGTTGCTTCATTCAGCAGCATAGGAGGAACGGCTTTGACGCCTCCCCGCAGCAACAAATCCATATACCGCGCCAAGAACTCTCCAATATTCGAGATGCCTTGACTGAGATGGGATGTATTGACAACGTCGTTGATAAAAGTCCCAAAGGAGTCTCGAAGGGCGTGGGTCAGCATATCATTCGAGCCAAATGAGCAGTTGACTATGCGGTACAGGGACCTGCGTAGGAGTAATAGTCGCGGGACTATGTTTGCTTTGTTATCACCTGCATTTTCTGTATCGCGCATAATCTTTCCGCCTGCATCTGTAATGTAACGGCGCCACGGCTTCTCTAACTCCCGGAGCAAGCTGGGACCAGGCTCCGACTGGGCTCCAACCATTAGCGTATACAGGATCCTAAGTATTTCAATGTTGACTGTGTCGAACAGTTCTGCCAAAGAAGTAAAATCCATAAGTCGATCCAACGGCTCTCGCAATAGATATTGGTACACCCTATCAGAGAGACGAAAGCGGGTGGCATGGTCAAGTCCATATACATCACATCTCTCCGTCTCCTGTGTCAACAGCCGGTTGCAGGCCACAATGTATTCGATCAAAGGCATACCAGCATTTTCTTTAGCGACTTGTGCGAAGTAAGTCGAAGAATGGTCCAGGAATTTCCGCTCAAACATCTTGGTGTACACACCCAACTGATGCAGCATGGAGATGCTGTCCTTGTATAGAATAGGGTTAAACTTGCCATTGTCCCGGCGATGATAGTCGGTTAGTTTGCAAACCCCTTGAACAATCGCTGTCCCAAGTGGTGAGTTGGCACTAGATGATGATCTGCTGGGCGGGAACACAATGCGACAAAATTGCGAGATCACAAGATCGTTAAGCTGCAGCAAGTTTCTTGACCGCTGGAGATAGGCTCTATCCAGATAGCTAAACATACTTCGGACTAGCTTCTGTAGACAGTATTAGTTAAATCTATCAGTCGGATATAGCTGTCTGCGTACATGTTGCAGCAGTGGCCTCATATCCCGCGTCTGCTTTGGATCTAGCTTACCGTCCGGTCCATCCAAATATTCCAATTCGTAACTACCAGGTTTAGGGTCTCTAGCTCCGGCAGGTCCGAGTTTCCCTTGATCAAGACGGGGTACACTTTTGATCTGAGGTGGTCATAAGTATGTTCAGAAAGCCGTTTGCACAATCGCTCAGCCTGGCCATCGCGGCAGATGGCCTCAACACCGCGATACAGTCGGCCGAGGGGAGTTCTAAGGGGCTTTCCATGCAGTAGAGCATCAATTGCCGCACTTAGATCCACCCATGTCTTGTCAAAATACTCTCTAACCTTTTGGTCTGTATCAGCTGGACGTTGGCGACGGTTCTTGATGAGAAGCTTTTTTGCTCCAGTGAGCGGCTGGTAGGACTGTCGATGGGTTGCCATTATAATAGGAGAGAGAAATGTGGAAGGTTATGTGTAGGATGCCGCAGTGAAGGCAGTGCTAGCGGGTGCAAATCTTGATACAGGGCTGCAATTAATCGCTCGATAAGGGGAATCCCAGCTCTTAACTTAACATCACACACGCGTGTAGCTGGTAATGACGGTTCCCGTTCGATTCGTATCGTCTCGTCGTGCACGAATGGTACAAATGATGACGGTCGTTTGATGGCGGATGTGGGTTGGGCTGGCTGGAAGTGAAATATAGCGAAAAGCAGGAGGTTCGGTCTATTTGTCAAATACCAAGAAGCAAGTAACCTTGGTTAGTGTTTATTGTCTTTCTCGCTCTCTGACGCAACAAAGGAATAAGGCAAACGAAGCTGTTTGAAGGAGCGTAGGCCAGCGACGAAGTAGGGTAGAACGCCTAATATGATAGATAGCACTGTAGACTAGTAGTAGCTTCCCTGTTTCAAGCCAGGATTATGCGTAGATGTATCGGTGTATGAGTAAGTTCGTGTGCTGGGTTGTTTTGAATTCTGGCAACTCGCAAAGCTTGCATGCAGCATTTAGCAGTCCATCGCTTAACAAGGCTTGGACGGGTGTTTTTTTGGGGTGCGTAATCTTTAGGGTTCGGCTAGCTATAACCCAACAGAAGAAGAAAACAATAACCACGCTGCATAGCAGATCGGAGAAGCCAAATGCACGGGGAGAATGTGACGAGCGGTGGTTTATGAAAGGATCATCATTAATGAAGCTAAAATCAAGAACAAAGGGCGGACGGAGGTGAAAATTTCTTATGATGCAGTTTGAGGTAACTACCTTACTAACTATCAAGCTTGACGTAGTGCTTGCCATTTTCATCTTGCTTTACTTTTGGAGATAACTTATTAAATATAGGGTTATGCGTTATAGATAGGGTTAGATTCATGGTGTGAATGTTCCTTAAGCATAGGCACCCCATCCAGCGAATAGGACGGCTAGATTCCGGTCGTCCGTTGCTTGGTTGATAAGATCATTGACCGTTGCGGTGACACTGAGGGTTTTGGACAGCTTCTTGCGCACGATAGCCAACGCTCTATCAGCCTCGCTGGCCTCGCTTACTAGACCATTTTTGCGGCGTCCATCGGCTCCGATATCTGCGGCATCCTTGTCAACCTCTTCTTTCTTGGCATCCTGGAGCTTTGCCATACGGACAGGCGACATGCTCCATGAGTACAATGGGTCGTAGCGGAGCACATCGAGGATCGTCATAATGCTATATGTCTCTTCGCGCAATGCATCCAGCGTAAATTCACAGCTGCGCCTGAACACACCTTCGGTTTTGGTAATGCCCATTCCGTCGACGATGTCCCGTGTCATGCGAAATGGCACAACTTCAGGAATGGGAAGCACCCGTCCAAGCTCAAAGGCAACGCCAAGGTCAATGTGCACAACTTCGCCAGTGGCAGTGTCAAGGAGAATATTATGGCCGTGGCGATCGCCCAAACCAAGGATATGGCCCACGATCGAGATGGCAGCCGTAGTACGCGTGTAGGCCAGACGCCGTGCAAACCAGTCATCCGGGTCCATGAAATGTTCCATGAAGAAGAAGCGCATCACTGGACGGAAATTGGCCGTGATTTTGCGGAAAACATGGACGCGAACATCGACAGATTTGCTGTCTACAAGAGAGATTTCTTTGCGGCAATGGTTGCTCTTGTAGTCACTAGGATAATAGCGTTGATGGGCAGGCATTAAAAAGTCGTGGAGTGGAATGGTGTTGGCAACAAATTCGATGATCCCCGAGGTGGGTGTTAGGGGGAGGACCTTGTAAGTGCGGATGCTGAGATTGCGCTGTTGCGTCGCGCGATGGCGTTTTAGTAGCGATGAAACTGCAGCAAAGACTTGCTCCATGATGGCGTCTTGCCGCAAATCGTCGTTGCCGCCTTTGACTAGTTGTTTGTAACGCTTGCCGTCTGTGCCGATTGCTGTAATAACCTTTGGGGCGCTGTTTCCACCAGCAATTCGCATGTATGGCTCCAGAACTTCGACTACGGGCACTTGGCTATAGTTTCTGTCGGCTCGTACTTCCAGATGCATCGTTGGCGGTGGAATACGATACTTGCCGAGACACTGTATAAGTCTGAGGCTAGTTTTACTGCTTTTCAAGGCAACCTTGGCGCCTGTTTTGTGCTTGTCTGTAGGCTCTGCTGCAAACAGGTCGTAGCTCTGGCTTGTTCGGTCAATAGCTTGCCATACACCGGCCACGCTAGGATGGGTTTCGATGTACTTGGCGACTTGGTAAGTGGCCGTGATTCTGCTAACAGCAACGTTATCGCGCTTGTTGGCACGTGATTTAGTACCTGACCAAATATGATACATGCCATGATACGGATGCTCGATACAAATTCGCTTGACCAAATCAGTGAGAAGCTCCTGGAAGGTATTTGACAAGTCCTGGAGGCGCGAGGATAGCTGGTTCATAAGTGTGGCAAATTTGCGGGTTGGGACTTTGCTTAAATACTTGAAAGCTGCTGCATTGATGCTGTCGTCGTCAGATCTTTCGAGCCAAAGAGCTGCAAAGCGAAGCGCATCATTGTTGTGTTCGTCGGATGCAATAAGGGATAGGAGATAGTTTTCAACGCCAAGACGTAGAAACTCGGTTCGAGCGTCTTCAAGGCGTTGAAGCTCCATTTTGTCGAGCATGTGGAAACGACGGGCACGGCCTTGATGTGCTTGGTAGCGCCTCCTGGAATTAGTATCGCGAGTGCTAGCAATCAGAATTTCAAACTGTTCTACTTCTTCTGCTTTGCCCTTTTCTAGTTCCTTGAGGCGTTCTAGATCTTCCAACATATCTGGGTTTTGCAGTTGTTCATCGCAGAAAATGGCAAACTGATGGAAGACTTTGCCGGCATCTTTGCCTTCGGAGCATCCCTGTAGCTCCCTGAGCGCTGGCTCTAGATAGTTTTTCTGAATTTCGTCAGGGCTTTCGAGCCTTGCTACAGAGACTTGGTGGCCTAACCGAGAGAGAACGTCTGCAAGGCTAATAGGAATACTCTGGGTCTTGAGCGAGTTACTATCACGGGAAAGAGTTTGCAAGATCCCGATAGATGAGAGCATTTCGTCGTGGTCCCATAGAGAATTAGCAACTTCAACTTTAATCGCAGCATCAATGTTTAGACCAAGTTTACTGCAGGGGCTTGCGAGAGCTGAAAGAGATGTTGAAAGATTGAGAGACTCTTGTTTCGCCTTGTGGAAGCGGTAGATCTCTGACGATAATAAAAGGCTATGCACCTCAAGTTTGCATGCGTCACTAGCAGATATATTGACAATATTGCGGAGAAGCGGGAGCTGGCTGAGGAGCCCAAAAGTAGTTTGGCGGCATGATAAGATATTACTGACGTCATCGTATCTGCAAAGAGTAGTGATCGTTAGTAGTGTAGCCAGGAGGAGGGAAATATAAACTGACCTTCCACTGCGCATCCAGGCTTTACGCCCATAAAAATGGGATGGCAAACTTGACAAATCGGCGCCGCATGTCATAGTCAGCACATCATCAAGCTCAGTTAAAACTGCCAAAGATCTTAGGTGTTCTCTCAGTGTTGTGGAATTGTTTTCTTTTGATGTAACCAGGCTCATGGTCTCGGAGAAGCCATCTTGTATGTAACTCCTCGCTATGCCAGCCTCTGTCGCCTGGTACAGCCCCTGAAAGACTTTGTAAATGGTTGCACTTGAACTTGTGGAAGCAACAGGAACAGGCAGATTCCACTGCTCTAGCCGTCGAGCAATCTGAAATGTGCTATCCAATGACTCTTTGGAAGCCACATTGTTGCTCTGATTTTGCAAGATAGAGCTTGCAACTCCGGACAGCCCGAGACTACCTAGAACCGATACAAGGGCTTGGCCGTCTTGCGATGCCAAAGGGTCTCTTTTGCGAAGATGGCTATCATATTGTGCACCTCTTAATGCCAGACTTTTCGCTCCGTCCCCTTCGTGTTCCATACGTGCGAGAGCACTGGAAAGACTGGATGCTTGCGAGATGCCGTAGTAAGCATCTGGGTCATCGATATTTTCAAATATGCTTAAAAGAAGCTCCTGAGATGGCGCATCTTGTGGTTGGGGAACTGCAAAGGAGGATAAGCTGCGTGATAGAGAAACACTTTTTGAAGTCATCCCCTCTAGAAACATTAGAGCAGATTTATGCATTCCACACTCAACTGCCATTTGTGCCATTACGTTAGGGTCGACGTCAAGCCACTGCATACGATCAACCATAGACACTCCGTTTGGGGGCTGCTGAGTGCGAAGGTAGAGAACAGCATTTAGAATTAGGCTGATGTTGTCTCGAGAATTTTTTGAAACAGGACTGTTGAACCAAGTTCTGATAGCACCTGAAAAGGTCTTTTTAATATCCTGGCCAGAATCATACTGAGATAATAGAGTTAAATGTAGGATAAAGGGAAAGGCCTGCTCTGCGAAGCCGCGCACATTCTTGACGACAGGGGCGACTGCAGAGACAACCACCTTATCAACAGCACATAGGCAAAGGTTGAGTGCCATTCTCTGTATCCAGTTAGGTCTTTCAATAGCTTCAGCTGAGAAGGCGAGAGGATCGAGCTTGGGATTCACCTCTGGGGTTTCTGAGCTGGGCGCATAGTATTCTTTCCAATGCGATGACCAATATAGGCTTTCGCTAAGTGATTCTTCACAGACTTTGGAAAGGGTATCATCAGCAGTTGATCCAGCGTCAGATACAATGCGCCGAATAGCTCCCTCGGCAAGGCCGGCGGTAAAAGAGCCTTCACTGCTAGAAAGTTCCCGGAGCAGGACAAGAAGCGCTTTGTCGGAACCTACAAAGTCTGGCGATACCTTTTCATACTCAGGTAGGCGGGACTCATAAAGAAAGCTCTTTGGGACAGCGCCAGAAGCGGCAAATGAGCGTCCGACCACTTGCCCCGCCCAGCTCAGATACTCTTTGCTTTTGCTCATCGAGGACGCTTTGCATGTTTTGCACACTACAGCGGCAAACTTGACAGCATCGTCATCAGTTGCGATGATGTCCATAGCACTGGATTCAGGCAGCTTAAAGTTTCCGCAGAGAAGACCTAAAGCCAAATTACGGGCCGACTCGCTGAGGACTTGTCTCTTTCTCTGCTCGTCCCTGAGTATTTCTAGAAGTAGGTTGCTTTCGTGTGTCCCTTTCTCTGCATTCCCAGACGAGCAAATGCGTGCTGCAGACTGTGTGATGATTTTAAAGGCCTCCTTTTGTGTCTCGTCAGCAAACTCGCCCTGGTCAAGATAGCTAGTTAGGTATGTATTGAGCCAAGAATGGAAAGCCTGAGTTTTCTTCAATGTCTCGTGGAACTGGTATTTGTCGGTAGTGCTGAATTGACTCGATTCCAAAAACACCCGCAAAGAAGCCAAAGTAGAGAGGCCAAAGCCGGCAAGAAATGAAGGTACTGATCTAAGGTAATTAACACCCTTAACTAGGAGATACTGAGCAAGACCCATGGCATCATCCGCACATTCAGGATCAATCATGAACGACCGCAGGGAAAAAAGCAGCATCTCAAGGGGGTGGTACTGCAAGGCAACATCTCCACAGAGACATACCAATACTCGCAACTTTCTCAGTACTGAACAAGCATGAAAAGATCCAAGAGCGGGGTAAATAGTGTTGATCAAACGCCGAGCTACGTAGACAACTAAAGGCGGCGTCCACATTGTAAATACGTCGTACTTGGGTGTTAGGGTGCAAAGATGGTTGAGCTGACGCACAAGGTGCTTGCCCTTGAACAAAGGTTGCTGATTTGGTGGTATTAATACCGAAGAGTGTGAATAGGCTTTGATCTGGGCCATGATATCAGCGGCATATTCCAAGCCACTGACAAAAGATACTTCAACAGGGTCCTCTTGGTCAAATATGTCCATCAGAATGCTGACCGCGTCTGCGAAGCTAGAGTAGACGCTGACGAGGAAGGTCTGGTCTCCAAGAACCTTTCGTAGATACAACTCGCCTTTACTCTGGGTTTTGAGCCCGTCATATACGCCGGAATCAGAAACATTGCTGTCTCTCTTTACTCGGGATCTCTGTTTGGCAATGCCATTTGCAACACTGTATGCAATAATTTTCCCAAAGTTTTCTAGAATAAGCTGTTTCGGTGTCATGTTGACTCTGGAAGCAAACTCTTCAAATGTTGCCTCCTCGCCACGCATTATTAGAATGCCGGACGCTTCTTCTCGGCACGCCATGAGCAAGTCGTTCAAGCTATTGAACCCAAAAATTGAGAATGGCATATCATCGACATCGTTTATCGGAAACCAGGTATACAGAATTTGCGGGGCAAAGAGCCCAAAGAGATCCTGGGGTGACTTGAGACTTAATGCTTGAGAAACATTTTCAAGTCCCCTTCTGGCGTAGTTTGTCGAGTTTGGTATCATTCCAGGTGTCTCGAATATGTGGTATATGCACCTCCTCAGAAGTGTGGACCAGCGACAGGCAAGTTCAGACAGAACGTAGAGTCGGTATGCAATGCCTTCGATGAAGTCTGCAGATGTTGGAAGAGTTTCCATCACACTATTGAATATATCATCATGAGATTTGAGAACAAAAAATCCAACCATCTCAGGAAGCCGCTTCCCAATGTAAAACTTGACTGCCATACTGCCTTTCTGCTGGATGTGCAAAAGAGTTGACTGGCAAGATGCCAGGCTGAGCCGGTCAGCATAGTCCGGCATCTCCTCGATTAGCCTGAGCAATAGTTTTGCTAAACTTATGAGGGCACTGGAGGACAGCATGTTCATCTTCAAGCCATTTTTGACAATATGGAAGTACATGTCACCCACCATGGCGGCAAGATCCGACCTATCGGACTTCCATACCGGCAAGAGTCCGTTAATGGTATCGATGCATGTTGTGAGCGCTACCTCGCAACAGTCATAAGAGCTCTGAGACATGATACTGCCGACTTTTTCTACAATTTCAATAATATCAGAGCCTCTAAACCCGATTTGAGATTGGAAAAGTTCTATCAATGCATCACGGCAGGCCAGAATGTTGCTATCTGGCATAGAAATAAGATAATCTGTGAAAGAAGTGGGAAGTTCTTTCAACGTATCGCGGCTATGACATGCAAATGTGATAATTTGAAGACGAGCCTCGGTCTCAAGCTGGAAAGAATAAGAGCGAAAGCCAACTTCTTCTATGAGGCGCGGCGCGATGCCTTCTTCAAGTTGGGATATCGAGCTTCCCTTTTGTGGCTCGAAATCGTCGTCGAGATCCATAAGGTCATGCGACATTTCATTTCTCATGTTTGCATATCTCTGATGAACAGCCTCATTCAACTTTCGGATTAATTCTAAAAGTTCAGGTTGGCCATGTCTGAGACTTCTGAGATCTTCCGTTGTAAGTGCTGGCAAATGTGGTCGAATAGCTCGAATCAAAGCGGAGAAGAACGAGCGGTTGTCAACAGCTCTCGTGACTGCCTTGAATGAGGTGTCAATCAGCCCTTTCAGGGATACTTCTATGGTCGAGATATCAGGGTCGTTGATCTCCTTTAGCAAAGGAAGCATCAAAGCCAAGGTTATGCATGTGGAGAACAAGCTGTGAACCATTTCAGAATGGATCAACAAGCCGCCATCCGCGACCTTTTTGCTCCAGAGGGTACACATCTCCTGGAGAGCGGTGATTTTAGGCAAAAACAAATCTAACGTGAGTTTACGAGCAGTGAATGAAGCGACCTGATCAGTGCTTTGAGCAAAGAAACTTTGGGATGAGGTTTCATTGAGGCTCTGACGAGTCTGCAACTTTGCGGGCTCCTTGAGCAATGTCAAGTGTCTCGTTACATGCTGGATCTTGAATTGCTCTCTCCAAGCTTGCCCCAGGCTCCCCCCAGGTAAAGTGTTGATATGCACTTCTTTTAGCGGGCCAGTACCACAACAGGCTCGAAGGAGGTTAGCGACATCGCTGGGATCAACATGACAGGAGCGTGAATGTGCAAAAGCAATATCGTCTTGAAAAGCAGAAACAGTTAGATACTTAATATGAAGATGATAAGGAGAGATTTGGGAAGTGGAGGGGGGAAAGGTACATACCAGGATTCCATTTTGAAAATACCCAGCGAATAGTTTGACTACATGTCATTTCACTTGCATTTGGCGCTCGCGAATTTCGCAAATGGAGAAGACAGAGCATCAGCAGGAGAGACGAATCAATGACGATAGTTGGGCCGTTCACATCGGGATTTGTCATTATGCGCATGATCTCGGTGCAGCTATCAGAAGAAGAAACGAGGTCCAATTGAAGAACTGTATGTAAGAGGACGCACGATGCTCGGCATACGCCTGGTATGCTGATGACGCGACTAGCGGCTTGCCAGAGGTGCTTCCAAGTTAAGGCCAGAGACGCATCATTTGCGCCTTGTCTCAGAGCACAACTATGCAATTGTTAGTGATGCCACTGTAAATATGATTATCTCCGAGAATTTCAACTTGCCTTGAGCTTGCTACCATGGCCCACGAGGCAATAGTAAAGCTCTTGTGTCCAACAAGGTTTGAGCTCTGCCGAAGGAGCTCCCATACATCTTCCTCGACAAAGCTTTGTGATTGCACGAGAAAAGAAACAAGCTGGAGAGCTGTGATCTGAATGTTTTGATCTGGGGAGTTCAAACGCTGGCGAATCCGGTTATGATTCAATACCCGCCTGCGTTTTCTCTGGTGCTCGCCCGCCTCAGAAGCAGCATCTACCAATTCCATATTGTGACTACAGCAATAAAAAACTTCTTCTAAGGAGGCGATACACGCCAATGTGGTCCAACTTCTCTCTTCACCAAGACCACGGTAATAGAGACAGAATAAGGGAGTTTGAAAGTGGTCCTTGGGGACCCTAGAAGACCCAAACGAAACATCAGCAAGCTGCAACCGACACTTTTCATCTCTTTGAGAGTATTCGTCCCACAAGGTGTCTAGCAGATCTTCGATGTGGGTGCGGAATTGGGTAGAGGCTTTGTTTTGTGAAATATACTGCAAATGGAGCTGCATCGGAAATAGTGTTTTGAGAATTTCATCGCGGGCGCTTCTCACTGTCTCCTCTTTCTCTGGCTTATCTGGTTGCCACCAATACCGAATGTGCGGCAGGACGCTTTGCGTTATTGACGCTGCTTTTGCGATATCATCTGCTTGGAGCCTCATCATCAAAACACCAAGAACAGCAAAAATATCTTGAGGGATGCGCCCAAAAGCCAAGTGACGAAGATGTACGACGAGAATCACTGCGCTAGTTATCTTGTCAACCAGATCTTTAATAGGGGCGATAGGAGGAACAATCAAATGATGCAGACACTCAAGCAGCAATTGAAGATCTGCAACATTGATGGCCATTCCTTGCAGGGCAATGCGATGCCCTGAGCGTGAAGAGAACACGGATCCAGATGACGACACTGGGTGGGGTGATGGCCGCGCCGAGGACTCAATGTCACAATCGACTTCACTCAGAGACTTGATGATGACTTCAACACAAAATTCTGTGCATGTCAACCACCCCTCGCTATGGTCGCGTGCAAGCTGCTCAACTGTGCATGGATTAGATAAAATACTTACGAGAGCACGCAGGTACTCGCTCACGAGATTTGGCAAAGCAACAAGAGTGCCGTCTGAGCTCTCCAGGGTCTGGGTGATGTGATCAATGACAGCAAGGATAGTCTTGCGTTTCAAGGCGCCGAAAGCATGCTCATACGTCAGGCGTACAGCTTTAGCACATTTCCCCAGGCGCAACCCAGCAGCAGTGGCAGTCGACGAAGATTTTCGGGTGTTCAGCTGCTTTTCTGCAATAGTACACTGGAAGAGAGTTTCGAACACCCTGTGATACTGCTTGTCGGTGAGCTGGGGGCTGGATTGAATAGCGAGTTAGTTCTAGACACTGAAGGTAGGGCTGCAGCCGCTTATGCGTTTTCGACGTACAGAGTTTTGGATTTGTCCATCAGTGACAATAGATCTAGCCAGTAGCCAGTAGCCAGTTGTTAGGTTTTGTCTACACTGTTACAGCCCGTATCCATGCGGCCAGGTGTGGGCGAACATACCATCGAGCCCGGCTGCTCTAGCCTTCTGGGCATTTCCAGAGATCGCGGCTACAAGTGTGTAAGCATTGGGGTTAGCCTCCTTTGTTTTGGCCCATACCACGACAGCCTATGGAAAGATTACCTAGAATGCCGTTGATGGAGCTGTTTTCAGGTGCCATGCTGGATCGCCACCAAGGTCATTATACGAGATAACAGGCTGAGTTCCGGATGCTGTGAGTAGCATGGAATAGTCCGCGACACTTTATGAAGCTTGCAGTTTGCTGCGATGAAAACTCTTTCTGACTTAACTAGGAGATGGAAGGGGCTAGTTGATGAATTGGTAGAGAGCAAAGCGTGAACTAGCCGACTGACAAACTCCAAATAAGACAAGAAGGTACAGGGGCTGGCACACTCTGGATAGACAAGGGGTTACAAAATAAGGGTTATTGGGCAGTGCTGGATGATACGATACAGATATGTGAAGCGCGTGTGGTTGAAGTCACAACACGACAGACAATACAGATACAATACATCTTGAAACAATTACAAATATGCAGGAGTTCGCATTATCACTGACATAAGCATTACTGGAAGCTGGAGGGAAAGCTGCTAGCTTGTATCGGTACTTCTAAACTTCTAAACCCTTACTAGTGGCAGGAGCCGCCGCCGCCCTAGCTGTGTGCCCCTCGGCAGTGGCTATGAGCGACTCTTACAATGGATTATTGTGTTAAAAGCGTGACCTACTCCTAGCTGATACTAGATGATGTGGGTATTTGTCGCGACGATGATCTAATAGTGACATACAAGTTTTGATATAAAAATTAGCCGCGATACATAGGCGTAAGTCGAAGTCGAAGTGTTTTTCCCAACTTTACTAGCAGAAATAGGTGGGGCGGTGTATACAAATCTTAGCAACTGAAGTAGCTACTTGTATATCTACATGCTGTCTGCGTACAGCACAGGCTACCTAGGCTCTAAATACCACTGCAAAAAAATCACATCGCCTCGTGCAACTTCCAGCCTTGTAAGAAAGATCGTCAGTTCATTTTGCCTTCACTTTTTGTCCTCATCCATGGGCCTGTCATCGTCAAGCCGACTTTTTGCGAATGGAACGAATCTGGGATTAAGCTTTCTTCAAGTTTCTGCCCTTTTTGTCTAGACAACCGAGCTTTGTTGATGTTTTTTCCTAGCAAGCCAGCCCTTGTCTCTACTCGCTCGAACCTTGTCACATTTTTTTTTTTCGTTTTTCATCGGGGCACCAACGCTCATCAAGCTGTGAAGCCATCAATAGTAGCCTCTGTGGCCCATTCAAGCTTGCCCTTTACGCCCGCGCATCGCGATAGCTCGTACATTCCCCCCCCCCCTCTTTCAAATTGCTACGGCTGAAGGCGCATTCAAGCCCTGCCACGCACTGGTCGCAGTGGCGTTTCGTTGCTATACTGTACTTTTCTTTCCGTCATAACTATCTATCAATACACAAAGCGCACCCCCATCCATGATGGCTGACGTAAAACGACTCGAGATCCTCACCCAACTTCATAGAGATCTTTTAGCTTTGGCTGAGGGCGACCTTGACTATACGGACATCCTGTTTTCCGATGCCTGTCTAGCACTCTTTGAGTCGGAGCTCGAAATCTTTTGGACGAATGCTGGCAAAAATGACAAGAGCCGTGCTACTCTCAACGCAGGTTCGTCGATAACACGCGCAATATCTAACGGCCATGCTTAGTTACTGACTCTCTCTACTCGGCCTCTTAGGGGAGATCGAATTTAATGACCAAACTTTCCAGCTCAACGACCAATTCAAGAAAGACGCCCTTGCTTTAGCCGACGAGGCTAACATCGACGAAATTGCCGCCGCCCATTACATGCTAGAATCCCAAGATGATGTTGAAACTATGGACCAACCGCTTCTTGAACTGGCTTTGATTCGCCTGCATCGAACGCGCAACTTCGTCCTCGACATCGCTCGCCTCTTCGTCGATATAAACAACAGTCTTGATGAAGAAGAGTTCTCAGAATACGTCAACCAACAGATATTTGCCGATGGCTCCAAGCGTGTCGTCCCTCGCTGCTCCAAAGCACTGGTGACTTTGAAAAGCAAAATCCAAGCCATTGAGGAGAAGCTGACAGCGGCATCAGTCCTGGCTAACGGCAACAACAAGAACAACTTAGCCGACGACAGCTTTCAGACCATCTATTTCATTCGCAATTCGCTTTACAACCAACACCAGTTAGTGGCACATATCATGAGTCGTGCCATTGATAAGAGAAAGTCGGAATCTCAAGAATTTCTCAATCTTCTAGCCGACCTAAAGATTACCGACAAGTACGACGCGCTACTGATCCACAAAATCCCCGTCTTGGGTGCCTTCATCACTGAGTATGCGTCTACGGAGGGCCGCAACGACGTTGAGCTTGCGCGTAAACTCAACCCCTCAGTGATCCCCAGCAGCGATACTCCTTGGCCGCTCCGTGGTCTACAAGCAACAGTGAAGGCGTGGTGGATTGCCGAGTACGGTGGCCATTTCATGGGCGCCCAACCCGATCCAGCGGACGAAGCGCAGTTCGAGCTGGAGGAAAAGAAGAGAGCCTCTGATTTCATAGAAGCACTTAAAGACGGGGCCTTTGACTTCCTCCTATCTGTTGCTTCCGATATACGCTCGCCCGATTGGCAAGATCCAGCGCGTAAAGGCATGCGACAATGGCTACAGCGACGGCTCCCTGTTCTGCCGTCCGATTCTGTCAAGTTCCCCGATTACTTCCAGGTTTTATTAATGAGCCGATTCGAGATATTTGTAGATGGCTTCATCTCAAACCTACCTGATGTCATTCGAAAACTGCGCACCGACGAGGACGAGCAGCGCCAAATGAGCCAGGCCCACGAGCAAGATCTTGATCTTGAGCGGTTCCTCATCATCATTGCCTACGCCTACGAAGGACGACCCGAGGCTGCCATGAACTTTTGGACCGATCCAGATAGTAACTTGGCTGGTTTTATGCAGTGGGCGTCTCGTCGAGCTTCTACACCCCTAGTCACAGCATTCTGCGAAATGCTTCAGGCCATCTCTGCTAATGAGGAGTGTGCTACCTGCGCCCATCAGTTTTTGCTTGACGAAGGCTCGTCTTCCTCTAGTCGCCTCCGCAAGTCTCTCTCATTGACATGGAACCAAATTATGAAGGAACTCATTTTCTTTACTAATAAAATCCGTGAAAAACCCGCCCCGACACCCCCCGCTTATCGCCACGGAAAGCCTGTGGCTAACCCCATGGATATTGAGCCGGAATCCGCCATGATGCTTGAGTGCTATCTCAGACTCACTACGCGGTTGGTTTCTCAGAGCGAAGAGGCCCGCAACTTTTTGTTAAAGGATCCAACCTTTAACTTAGTCGAGATTCTTTTCCAGCTAGCCAGTAACCCCGTTCCTCCGCGACTGAGAGCATGCGTGTTCTGGACCTTGGATGCCCTCATGACTAGCCGATCTGCAGACAATGCCAGCGTTATGTGGGTGTGTCTTGATGCATGGATCACGGGGGCCTACACGCCCATGGCCCTTAGCGGAACTCACAAGAACCAGATGCTACCAACATCTCTAGCATCCGCAGAGAGAATACTCGAGGAAATCAGCCAAGGCTTTGAAGAGCCCCAGGCATTCATCACGCTTCTAACTACTCTTGTGACCCCGGTTGATGACGCTGGCCCGATAAGAGATACGCTGGCGTTCCCAGAGAATCTTGGTGCCTCTTATAGAACTCCTGGGATTGATCTCTTTGTTGACTACGTCATAGGCAAGGTATTTTCCAACAAAGCAAACGATCTTGAAGACGACAATCAGAAACGACTTATTAGACAGAAATGCCTTGAGTTCTGTATCGTGTGTCTACAATCATTCAACCAAAACCTTATTGAGCTCGCCAATGTCACTAGCATTAATGTCGATTCAGCCATGGGCGCCAGCTCGCTCGAGGCCTACGTCAAAACCCACCCCTTTGGCCGCATCATGGAGTGGATGATGAACGAAAAGGTCATGTCTACCATCTTCAGCATTCTTCACGAATCACCTATGGAGATTGGCAATTCTTCGCCTGATTCCCCCTTGATTCAGGGTATTCACAACGCCATCACGCTTTTGACCTTTGTACTGGAGGAACAACCAGTGTTTGTTAACATTGTACGCAAATTCATACAAAAAAACCAGTCTGGTTCTCACAGCCAGGTCACAACGACTCGCTATGCTTCGTTTGACGATTGCTTGGTGGGCCATCTTAGCCTTGTTGTCGACTTGGGTCTGCTATGCGGCATTGCCCCTACAGACGTTGTTTGTGCTTCCTTACGCCTTCTAGAGAGGATGTCAGCTTCGCAAAAGATTGTCTCAGTGTGGTCCTCTGGAAGTGGCGGCTATGTTTCCCATCGGAACAAGGCTATCGTAGCCATGGAAGCTGATGGCGACCAAGAAAAGATCATTGGCTACTTCCATGATATATTTAAAGCCTCTATGGATGAGAGACTAGAAGACAAGACTGATGCGTATATCATGAAAATGAGTGCTTTGGAATTCCTCCACGAGTGTCTTCTCAATTCACCCACAAAGCCAACAATAGCACATCTACTTCTAGGTTTTAAGTGCCATGCTGATTCTGTCTCCATCGATTCTAAAGGTGCCTTTGCAACACGGAAATCTCTGTTCCATGCACTGCTAAATGTCTGGGCTGAGATACCTTTCGGCGGGCCTGATAATGTCCGTGGTTGGCTGACGTCTATGAAGACCAAAGCTCTCATGATCCTAAAGCTTCTCTGGAGCTCGCCTCTGACCTCTGAAATTGTCCTGGACGACTTGCGTATGGGCTCGTTTGCCTTTAGCCTTCTTCAGCACAACATGATTATCGACGAAAATGCCAAATGGGAGGGAATTGAGACATTTGGCTACATGTTTACTCTGTCGCGCAGTGCTGAGACCTTCAGTGACTTTTTGGCTCACCGAGCTGCTTCTCTAGACTACATTTCCCGTGAGCTCTGCTACCTTTCGCAAACCAAACTTCCCACCTACCAACGCAGGCTATTTGATGCTCTTAAGGGTAACCTTTACAACGACTCTGGGGAGATTGAAGAGGTCCCCTCGATTTTCGATATGTTTGATTTCCTTCCAAATGGCGCTATGCCAGAGATCGATGAGCCTAAGCCATGCTTTTTTGCGAATGTCACCTTTAATGCGGCTGAAGTTCCGAACCCTAGGCAGCCTGAGCTCAAAGTTTACGATGACACCCGCGCAGCTGAAATTTTGCTTCTGAAGCGCGGGGAGAAAAAGGATGAATATGCACTTATCACGGCACAAGAAGCTGCTGCTGTGGAGGCAGAGCAAGCGCAGATTCTCGATTACCTGCAACATACTAACACCACCACCGAAGCTCTGTGGAGGATAAAGGATGTTTTGAAAAAGTGGGCTGATCTAGTACTTGTTATTCTCGAGTCAAACGACTTCCAAGGCACAGCGCGCACAACGCTGTACTTGCAGACACTTCAGACTATCATGCCTCATCTTGAGTATCACGCTGGTGACAAGCCCGACACAGCTGTTCCTTTGGCGCAGCTCGCAAAGGTCCTGCTATTCAAGCTTGACCCTGTCTCAAAGACTGAAGGCACCGCTGATAGCGAGTCAAGCGAGCTAGGCGATCTAGTAAGCGATAAACTGTACCAGCTCTTCCAGGCTTCGCTTGATTCAATCAGCCGCTATGTACCAGAAAGTGGGCTACGGGCCACCTACTATAGTATCTGCTACCGCTATGTCACTCACATTGCCAGCTCGAGCTCGGACTCTGCCGACCGCCGCCAGGTCCTTTCGACAATCGCCACTTACGGAGAACGCTTTATCAACTTCATTTGCGACGATGCTTGTGACGGCGATTCTTCTTGTCAGGTTGCTGCCCTTATCTTGCTTGATGCTCTTGTCAATGTTTCCCGTGAGGAGTTTGACCTGTCGTTGATTGAGGCTTTAATCAACGTCAATTTTGTTAGTATCCTGATTGACTCGCTGAGCACCATTCTTACCGACAACGAAACTACTGCAGTTGATAAGCGCAGCGAACAACAAAATGTTTTAGATGCCAAGCTCAGCCTTCTGCTCTCCTTGTGCCAGTCGCGCGAGGGTGCCAAACATGTCTTCCATGCCAATCTCCTTCGCAATATCGACGTGTCTGGTCTCTTCTCAGTCGACCCCGAGCTTCACATAGATCAGGCTGATAGCGAGGCCATGGCCCGGCACTACTCTCTCCTAGCACGCATGACTCACATTATCAGTGCGGCCATTATCAGTAGGGGGTCGCAATACATCCCTTCAGGTCGCCAGTTTATTTCCAAGCACAGAATGCTTATCATGCACACGCTCAAGCGGTCAGCAGGCATTGGTAAGGTTGGGAGTGGACTGGAGGAGGCTGTGAAGGATCTTGCCGATGCCTTCTTAGTGCTTATTTCAGCGACAGACTTTGTCAATGTAAGTTTCACGTTTGCCCTTGTCTTGGCTTGCTTTTTCGTGGACAATGAATAAGTCTTGCTAACCAGATCCCCCATACAGTTTGAAAATGATAGCATGCCGAACTCCGAACTCACGACGCATGTTTTCCACTGATAGCAGTTATCTTGTTAGAAAATCTCTTCGTTGGCTTTTGTATTTTTTTCTGCTTAACCTATGTGCGCCTTCGTTTTTTTTATATTTCTATTAGGCTCTTATTTTTGGTCGTTTCAAGGTCTGATTCAACGTGCCTCTTGCTCCTGTTCTTCGTGCTTCATGGCCATGTTCAAAATCTTTTCTATGTCCGTTGATTGATCAGGGGATTTGACTGTGATTCAATCCTTCCACGGAGCTTGTGTCACCCACTCTCAGTTTCTGTTTCTTTCCATTACTATGCAAGTGAGAACTCGTAACGGGCTAAGCTAACATGGAGGATGGTACTATTTAAATCACGATTTCTGCTGATCTTGGCAGTAAGAGAGCCTGGCTAATTAAACGATGGAGGTTACCTGGCCCCCTTTATAGATAGACAAGTGATCTAGGTGCGTTCGTATTACATGGCGTCTGAGTCGACTAAAGATACAAGTGAGTAATGTATACTGCGGGAACTAGTCTAACGTGTACCTCATCTCAATATGGATATGTAAGGCGATACAAAAAGCTCCTAAATCGCCGCTGAGAATACTTGCTCTGAAAAAGACAATTTGCATGCAAGGGATGAAAAGGCTCGTATGACTGAAAAAGATGGCTAGATTATTGAAAAGGACAATCAAACCGCGGACGGTAACGCCTACCACATTCAAGACTAGAGCATCTGGAAGTGCATACATTTACTACACCTAAGCACATTGCTTTCATCCTTTTGGACTACGCCAAAAAGGGCATCAAGCTCAACACCCATCCTTGGTCGGAACTATGCTAGAAAGGACACTGCCATGGGATGATTTCCCAGACTGCCACCAGTGAGAATTCGCCAATCTTTCCAATGCCTTTGGCTATTGAGAATCTTCTCCCTGGGTTTTCTGATGCTTGGCTGAAAATTAGGTCGAGAGGAGTGTATGAAACCTAGTTTCGTCTGAACACAGTTGCCATGAAGGAATACTGGAAGCAACTACAGAAATGCAAGGTCAACCGATTGCTTAAATACTGGGACTGAAATATATATATAGTTGAAGTGCCAGGACTTGCTTGCCACAGCCTATGACTATCATCCACTTCACGTCCCCGAAATACAATCTCAAGCGGCCTCCTAACTTGCTTACCTCTTGACACTCGGGGAACGCGTCTGCCCAAAGAACATTCTCCCAATCGAGCCCAAGCCTACCCATATATTCACTATAGACCTACTGGGTCCACCGGATTCTAAAATGGAGACATCAATGCCTGGAGATGCCGAAGACAAGAAAGGCCGGCTGCACCCATCTATCTCGCATCCAGCTACAAAGGCCTTGGTGCAAGCTGACCATTGTATGGTTACCCTTAGCTGCTCATATGGCTATATATCAACTATCCAAGTCACCATATTGCTTCATTTCAACCACCAGGGGTCTTCAAAACTACATGTTTGCCACTGTGTGCATCGAATAAGGTGGCATCTCCATGGCTATACATTTGTTGGCAAGGGGATGATGATTAACAGTGGTCTTCCGCTCATCCTTTATGAAGTTGACACCTGAAAAAGGTAGTCTGGTCCCATTCTGTCCCAGCCATGTCTATGCAATAGAGACTCAATATCGACTTCCGTCTACTCGTCAAACACGCTTCACACCATATGCCAGTGAATCAGCGATACATACGGATCCCATTGTTGGCATCAATATTGGACCTCATCTCATAGAACTTTGAGTGGTTCATGGCGGTATTCGCCAGGAGAATGTGACATATGATGCTAAGTCTGGGGGGTTTACGCTGGTTGATTTTCGACAAGTCCAGATTCTGGATTCCTCTTCAACATTCACACTCGCGGCGCACGGTGAGAGTTCCGCTGTACAAGTAAAAGTCGAGGTGGGGATACTTGGGATCATGCTATATGCGTGATGATCATTGGCTCAGAAATTTACTTTAGGGCTGCTTCAAAGTAGTAGTTCAGGAAGTTCTATCTGGACATATGAAGGGCGCACAGTCTGCCATTCAATTTTTAGATTGGTAGTCCAGATGTCAGGTTTTAATGGGCTAATCAGGTGATAATCCCATAGCTAGATAGACTTGAACTTGAATATATTTAACGTCTATGAGAACAAGAGAGACTTGATTCATATTCCCGTAGTTTAAGGCGGTGTTTTTTGTGTCACCCCATACTATTCTAGTCATTATACTGGGTATGTCCTAGCTATAATAAGAGCTGCCTAGTCATGATAAGCGCTATCATCTTACCGTTGGGGGCCTGGTAATCAATCATCTAAGGCAAGGCTGATATCCAAAATAGCCAGCCCTCCGGTCATAGTACCTTCTTTTGTTGAGTGTTGGATAGTAAACTTTACATTAGCCGGCTCTGTCACACCTACGGACATGAATGTAGTTAGTAGCTAGGTTAGTTGGTACTTCCTTTTTCCTCGCGAAAATAGAATCAGTATAGGATCAAAATAGCAGAATATTATAGGTCTACTCGACTCTCCCCCGCCCTCTCTCTATTCATTGACTTGCGCTGCTGAAGAAACTTTGTGTGCCACAATGCACCGCGGGACTCGGATAGCTGGCCAGCTCTACTTTTGTCGCATCCAGTTCCTGACGCTACATAGCAGTACCCGTGTGGATCGGTCCAAGCCCGGTGCTTTCTGAGCTTTGCAGATGTAATATTTCTCGGCAGATAGTTCAACAGAAGTACATATATATAATATAGCTCGGTAAAAGCCGGTGCTAATCTAGCAAATACAATTTTGATATGCTTCTACTGGGGTGATCATTTTGCCCTCTATGTGATACCGAAAGCTTGGTTGGTACCGCTACCGAGCTAGGACTCTGGCCGAGTATGATTTGGCTGCCGGTGCATATGCTCCGTTATATACGAACGAGGCTTGCTGGATATCAAGTTTCTGGTGAGCTTGCTGAATCAATGCGCAATAACTTGCTTCTTTCTTTCCGCTCACTAGCAAAAAGCACGGAGGAGTGAGTAATGTCTGACTGAATACCAAATGCCGAGAGAGGCTTCAAGCAGCACTCACTCACTACCCAAAGGCAATCGGGGCCGGCCGGCTCATGAGGGCCGGCAAAAAGCTAGTCCCACTGGGGATCGAACCCAGGACCTGTCCCGGACTTCCACATGTCGTGTCAATGTGAAGGGACCGTCATACCACTAGACCATAGGACTCATGTTACGCCTACTTTTGCGGCTATGCCGGGGACTTATATACCTTTCATAATCTTGGCGAAACTGTCAACAACAAGAAGGAAAAAACAGATGGTACACTTTGGACGGAAAACATCCCCTGAAAAGGGGTCAGGAACTGCTCAAGAACCAAAGGCAAATACTCAGTCTCCTCCCGAAACCTCTACCTAGGTACGGTCCCCTTGAGGACACCCATCCACCGACAGACCTAGCACCCCCCGACGCGGTGCACTCCGGTCTCGAAAAGGAAACTGCAGCCAGAAAACACAGGATCTGGAAAGACTCCTGCAAGAGCTCAGACATCTGGCTGTACACCGACGGGTCGAAACTCGCAACGGGATGGA